>VSMD01102372.1:0-59744 GCA_008750895.1 Mirza zaza | reverse complement strand
ATGGAGATTTGGGGAAGGTAAAGTTTTCCCAACACACACGTTGCAATAACACCCCATGGCCTGCTCACCGTGCAGAGAGATGTTTGTACTCTTGAAACAAAGTGATGAACACTCCAGAACACAAAAGAACCCCCTTTGTTACAAGTGCTGGCCCCAGCGGCTTCCCCTCCAGAGGAGGCTCTGGGTACTAGAGCTGTTTGGTCTCGCTGCTTCTACTCTGCAATCGCTGCTGCGTCCTTCTAGCCCCTGAGTACTTTCCCTGCCATGAGAGCCGTCCTCACTCCTCACTCCCCGCCTCTGGCAGCAGATTGCCAAGAACATCTGAGTAGAATGAGCCCCTGGACAGGCGACACATCTGTTGATTTAGCATGGGCACATACCTTTCTGGAAAAGTGCCCCCTGGAGGCTCAGTGTTGGAAGGAGAGGCAGGATCTGGGGGCCGGAGGATGAATGGGCAACCAGCTATTGTAGATGATGGAGAGACAGATAGACAGAAGTGCAGGGTTAGAGAAGGCAGAAAAACGAGAGAGAGAAAGAGGCATAGAGAGAAGAGAGAGAGACAAACACACATAGAGACAGAAAGAGGGAGAGTCGAGAGATAGAAAAGCTACAGAGTAGACATAGCAAAGAATAAAGAGAGAAGAGTGAAAGAGGAGTAGAAGGAAGGGAAGAGAAATCTGAAGAAGAGTATAAGACAAGAGACTAAAAAGGGAAAGGAATGGGAACGGGGGCGGAGAAGTCAGGTGTGGAGGAGAGGAAGGGTGAGAGAACAGAGCAGGCAGAGGGGGCCTGAGTCACATGCTTTTGTATTTAATTTTTATAAACCACACTGCCATTCCAAAGAAGTCAACATAATCCACATCCTTAAGTAGCCAGCCTTTGGTTCGTGTTTGTTTCTCTGGGGAGCCATGAATTATGCAGAGATTCGACACCCGCTTGGAACCCAGCTGCATTGGAGATAACAAGAGTGTAAGATGTTCAGGCTCTTGGTAAATGCACAGATGCACATTTGCCTTCACTGTTCTTTTTGTTTGTTTTTGTTTGTTTCTGGGTAAACACAGGGCTGGAGAATTGGGTCTAAGGATTGTTTCATTAGCCATATTTGCCAGTGATTCTCTGACCTTGTTTATAGAAGAATCTCCTGGGTGGCTTCTGAGAAACACAAATTACTAGATCTAATAGGATCCAATAGAGACAGGAACATGCTTCTTTGAGTGCCCCAGTTGGTTCCAAAGCTCGTTGTCCCTGAACCACATTTTGGTAAACCTAGTGTAGACGGTATAACACTATTCTCTAATGTGTACCTGTATTTTCTCTTGAGAGATGCAGTGTAACACCTCCCTCTGGTAGCCCATTCTTCCCAGAAAATCTCATGTCTTGCAAATTTCTCTTGATAAAAGGACAAGCCCAAAGAAGTTGCTCAGGCAGGGTTACCTTTCCATGGACCTCATTAATCACAGTAGCTCCAAGGGACGACACACGGCTCCTCTGGTTGACCTTGTCAGGGGAGTTCACACTAACAGGTATTGAGAGCTTGGCAGGGCATGGTCTTAGGCATTCTTTGTATGCACTCTGCCCATTTAACACTCACAAAAAACTATCCCATAGGCACTGTTACAATCATCTACCTTTTATAGTTGATGAGACCGAGACTTAACGAAATTATATAACTTATCTCAGTAACATTAGTTGACAGTGTTCCAGCCACTAGAAAGCAGCAATGTTAAAATTTGAGAGCCCAGGTTTGGTTAACTCTGGAGTTTAATTAAGCTCCTGATTATGCACCATGCTAGCTCCTAACTTTAATACCCCATTCCAGACTGATGGAACCAAAAGATCCTTAGAGATCTTCCCCATGCTTTCTCTCCACCAGTTTACCATTTCAGGAAAATGAGAGCAGTTAAGGAAACTGAGAAGCGACTTGCCAGGGATCCCACAGCCAGTAGGTGCCAGAACTGGCACTGGCACCCTGGCGTCTGGCGTCCCTGTCCACCCTTCTCCCCACCACACCAGTAGTTACCATATCTGGCTAATCATCAAGGTCACATATATCTTGGTCAAAACACAAGTTCCTGGGCCCCACTAGAGGCTTACTGAATCCAAACCTTGGGACAGAGAGCCCAGAGATCTGTATTTTTTAGTCCACGCCCCAAGCTGCAACTGTACATTATTACCATTTGCCCCAGTTATTCCATAGATCCCCGGATTCCGACACTGCGGATCCCTTCCAGACAGCTTCAAGAGGAGAAGAACTCTGTGTCCCTCGTGCTTTCAGCAAAAACAGACACACAAAAAGTATCATAGCAGACTCCACGCAGCCCACTAATGTACACTGTTACAGAAACAAGCTGGTCAACCTCGAGGCAACTTTCAAAGCTCTTTGGGAAGTGTAGCAATCACATTGATGTTTGTTACACTCATTTTTTTTTTTTTCCCTGTGCCAAGTAGGAAAGCATTTAAGGAAACATCAAATGCTCCATCAGTGCACTGGTGTCAGTGTCTGTGCTAATACTTGATACAAAATGACACCGTGAGCCAGGCCAATGTGACAGTGTCACAAGTGTCAAGCTCAGTCTCCCAATTTAGTGGATCTGACTGTGGTGTGAGAAAGACCTCTTTCTTCCCCTTCATTATTATGCTTTTGACTTCTTCAGAATAGATCAGTGCCTCATTCTGCAGGTAAAAGGAGCTATCGCATACACTGTCTCTTCCTGGCCCACTTAAATTGTTTTCTCGGTGACCTCAACATCTTTTCCCTTCTATTTCATTGAAAAGTGGCCAAAGGTGCCAGACATCTTGTCCAGCAAACTGTTTTGTCATCTTTCCCTTTTCAGATCCAAATTTATCTTTTGAATCTGTTGCTTTTAACCCTGACCTCTTATTCAAGAATGGTAATTGAGCCTTAGGTAGCTTTGATAAGCCACTCTTTTAATACATGTATTTTAAATAACCATAGTCATTTGTGAGTAGAACCAAAGAATACCTTACATTTACAATGTCTGCATCTTAAATATGCTGGACTTTTTTTTTTTTTTTTTTCCATTTCAGTGGTGAAAACCTATTTTTTCTGCCATGCCTGGAGAAGTAAAAAGTAAAAAGAAACACTTAGTTCTTAACTCGGATGTTGAGTGTGACTCGACACGGTTAGCAAAAATTAGAGAGATTAAAATAACTCTTTGAATGTATCAATAATTTGAAATATAAAAAAATTGAAATAAGTTTATATGAAAAGAAACTCCAGTTTTTTTATTTTACTGCCACGCTTTGTAAAATCTAGGGTATTTAAAAAATTAAATCCTGAGTAGAATAAAGGAATCGAGAAAAAAGCAAGCGAGTGCAAAGGGTTAAAAATTGGGCACTGGGCACAGACAACTATGGGTCAAAGCCTACCCCCACCTGGCCTGCTTTCATTATCTTGGTCTGGTTATTTCACTTCCCCAGGTCTCCCTTTCTTCATTTGGAAGTTGAAGACAATAACAGGCTGTTTGTGTATTGATCGCAAGAATTGACTTTCAGGAGTGTTTGAAGTGCTCAGCATGGTGTTCGGCACACCTGTTAGCTAGTATTTTCACTGAGCGTGAAACTGACATTGAGGTGGTTAAGCAACCTGCCTACCTCACACAGATCCTAAGTAACAGGCTCTCAGAATCCAGATCTGTCCTTTTAAACTCCTGGCTACCCTTACTGTTGCATTGGAATGAGTCACTGTTCTAAGTGTTGCATATGAGACATATTCTGATTTATAATTTATTTAAAAACCCATTGCATAGAACGTTGAATAGAACAGTGGGGATCTTTTGATCTTTGAGTGATAACTTCTAGGTGGTTAAATCACCTCCAAATATTTGCTTTTACTTTGCCAGCATTTGGGAAGAATTGTCATGGATCCATATTCTACCACAATTCTTGTCTGGCTCCCACCTGTTTTTAAGCACAGATATTGCTGCTTTGGGAAAATATCTTTTGAGTCCTCAAGGCCTGGATTACATGTCTTTATAACCATTCCTTCATTTAAATTGTAGTATACTTGTCCATTTATTTATCTGTATCTGCAAGTCAGTCTATGTAAGCTTCTAGGAATGAGGGGACAGTTCTTATTGGAAGTTGTGTCTATAGTGTCCAGAACAGTGCCTGACATATAGAAAGCTCACAAGAACAGTTTTTTTTTAAATTTATTGATATTATAGAGGTACAAATGTTTTGGTTACATGGATTGGTTTTGTACTGCTTGAGTCAAAGTTATAAGTGTGCCCACCACCCATATAGTGTACTTTGTATCCATTAGGTATCATTTCACTTATCCCCTCTTCCCTTCTGCCACCTGCATGATTTTCATTGAGTTTTACTTTCATCTGTGCATGTAAGTGCTGATAGGTTAGTTCCAATTTAATAGTACATGTGATGTTCGTTTTTCCATTCTTGCGATACTTCACTTAGGAGAATGGTCTCCAATTCCATCCAGATTGTTGCAAAAGGTATTAATTCATTTTTTTATGGCAGGGTAGTACTTCATAGTATACATATGCCACATTTTATTAATCTAATGAATTGATGGGCGCTTGAGGTAATTCCACATCTTTGCAGTTGTGAATTATGATGCAGTGAACATTTGTGTAAGTGTCTTTTGATAAAAATACTTCTTTTCCTTTGGGTAAATACCCAGTAGTGGGATGGCTGGATCAAATGGTATGTCTGCTTTTAGTTCTTTGAGGGATCTCCATACTATTTTACATAAAGGTTGCAATAGTGCCATCCCACCAAGAGTGTATAAGTGTTCCTTTTTCTCCACATCCATGCCAGCATCTCTTGTTTTGGGACTTCTTGATAAAGGCCATTCTCACTTGGGCTAGGTGATATCTCATTGTGGTTTTGATTTGCATTTCTCTGATAATTAGTGATGTTGAGCCTTTTTTCATATGTTTATTAGCCATTAGTCTATTCTCTTTCAAAAACCTCCTGTTCATGTCTTTTGCCTACTTTTTTTAATGGGGTTGTTTGATTTTCCCTTGGTGATTTGCTTGAGTTCTTTGTAGATTTGGTTATTAGCCCTTTATTGGATATATAGCATGTAAATATTTTCTCCCCTTCTGTAGGTTGTCTATTCACTCTTGATTGTTTCATTAGCTGTGCAGAATCTTTTCCATTTGATCAGGTCCCATTTATTAGTTTTTGTTGTTACTGTGAATGCCTTTGGGGTCCTCTTTATAAATTCTTTGCCTACGCCAATATCTGTAAGAGTTTTTCTAACATTTTCTTCAAGAATTCTTATGGTTTCATGTTTTAGGTTTAAGTCTGTTACCCATATTGAATTCATTTTTGGGAGTGGTGAGAGATATGGATCCTGTTTCAGTCTTCTACATGTGGCTATCCAATTTTCCTAGCACTGCTTATTGAATAGGGATTCTTTTTCCCAGTTTATGTTGCTCTCTCCTTTGTCAAAGATCATATGACAGTATGTGGATGGTTTTAATCTGGTTCTCTGTTCTGTTCCATTGGTCTGTGTTTCTATTTTTGTGTCAATAACCATGCTGTTTTTGTTACTGTAGCCTTGTGGTACAGTTTAAAGTCTGGTAAAGTGTTACCTACAGATTTGTTCCTTTTGCTTAAGGTTGTTTTGGCTATTTGGGCTCTTTTCTGGTTCCAAAAAGAATGTAGCATTATTTTTTCTAGATCTGTGAAAAAATGATGTTGATATTTTGAAAGGGATTGCATTGAATCTGTAAATCACTTTGGGTAGTATGGACATTTAACAATGTTGATTTTGCTGATCCGTGAGCATATTTTTCCATTTGTTTATAGGCTCTACAATCCCCCTCCTTAGTGATTCATAGTACTCTTTGTAGAGATCTTTCTTCTTCTTGGTTAAATGTATTCCTGTATATTTTCTTTGTGGCTATTGTGAAAGATACTGAGTCTTTGATTTGATTCTCGGCTAGACTGTTGTTGGTATATAGGAATGCTACTGATTTTTGTACATTGATTTTGTAACCTGAAACTTTAATGAATTTATTTATAAGTTCCAGGAGTTTGTTGGTGGTGTCTTTAGGGTTTTCTAGATATAGGATCATATCATCATCAAAGAACAATAGTTTGATCTCTTCTTTCTCCATTTGGATACCCTTAATTTCCTAGTTTTGCCTGGTTGCTCTGGCTGGGACTTTCAGCACTTTATTGAATAGAAGTGGTGACAGTGGGTATCCTTGTCTTATTCCAGTTATGGGTAGAAATGCTTTCAAATTTTCCCCATTCAGTATGATGTTGGTTTTGGGTTTGTTGTATATGGCTTTTATAATTTGGAGATATGTTCCATATGTGTCTACTTTGTGAAGACTTTTTTATCATAAAAGGGTGCCGAATTTTGTCAAATGTTTGTTCTGCATCTATTGATATGATCATATGATCTTTGTTTTTCCTTCTGTTTATGTGGAGAATCACATTTATAGATTTACCATCCTTGCATCCCTGGGATGAAGCCCACCTGGTTGTGGTATATTATTTTTTTGATGTGCTAATGAATTGAGTTTGCTAGAATTTTATTGAGTATTTTTGCATCTACATTTGTAAGGGATATTGTTCTATAGTTTTCTTTTTTTGTTGTGTCCTTTTTTTGGCTTTTGTATCAAGGTGATACTGGCTTTGTAGAATGAGTTGGGGAGGATTCCTACCATCTAGATGTTATAAAGTAATATCTGCAGTATGAGTCCCAGTTATTCTTTGTAGTTGTGAGAAAATTTGTATGTGAAACCAGGACTTTTTTTGTTGTTGTTGAAAGATTTTTTTATTGCTGCTTCAATTTTGTAATTGGTCTGTGCAGAAGTTCTATTTCTTCTTGACTGAGCCTTGAGAGGTTATGTGTTTCCAGGAATTTGTGCATTTCTTCTATGTTTTTGAGTTTGTGTGCATAGAGATTTTTATAGTACTCTGAGATGATATTTAGTATGTGGTATCAGTTATAATATCTCCTTTTTCATTCCTAATTGAGTTTATTCAGGTCCTTTCTTTAATATTTCTGGTTAATTTGGTGAGAGGTCTGTCAATTTTGTTTATCTTTTCAAAGAACCAACTTTTTGTTTCATTTATCTTTTGTATTATTATTTTTTTTATTGCATTTAGTTCTGCTCTGACTTTAGTTATTACTTTTCTTCTGCCGGGTTTAGGTTTGGTTTGCTCTTGCTTTTCTAGTTCTGTGAGATGATTGATTAGATTGTTGATTTGTGTTCTTTCTGTCTTTTTGATGTTGACATTTAAGGCTATGGATTTTCTCCTGGGACTGCTCTTGCCAAATCCCAGAGATTTTGATAACTTGTGTCCCCTCTGTCATTTAGTTCAAGGAATCTTTTGATTTTTATCTTAATTTCCCCATTACCCAATAATCATTCAGAAGTAGATTGTTTAATTTCCATGACTTTGTGTAGAATTAAGTGTTTCTGCTGGAGTTGATTTCTAATTTTATTCCACTATGGTATGAGAAGATACATGATATAATTTCTATTTATTTTTAATTTGTCGATACATGTTTTGTTGCCTAAGATCTGATTGATCTTAGAGAATGATCCATGTGCTGATGATAAGAGTGTATATTCAATAGTTTTTGGGTGGAATGTTCTGTAAATATCTGTTAGACCCATTTGTTCTGGAGTCTTATTTATTTTCTAAATATTTTATTTTTGGAGGATCTGTCCAGTCTTATCAGTGGGTATTGAAGTCCCCAGCTATTATGATGCTGCTGTTTATCACTTTATTTAGATCTAGTAGGTTTTGCTTTATGAATCTGGGCTCATGTGTGTTAGGTGCATAAATATTTAGGATTTTTATGTGTTCTTGATGACTTGCTCCCTTTACCAATATATAATGACCATCTTTGTCTTTCTTTACTATTATTTATTTGAAGTCTCTGTTACCTGCACCTGATTTCTTTGGATTTCCATATGCATGGAATATTGTTTTCCATTCCTTCACCATGAGTCTAAATAAATCTTTGCAGGTTAGATGTGTTTCTTGGAGACAGCAGATACTTGGTTTGTATTTTTTTCATCCATTCAGCCAGCCTGTGTCTCTTGATTAGGGAATTTAGGCCATTCATGTTTATTGAAAGAATTGATAAGTGTGATGCATTTCTGTTCTTCTCATTGGATAGAACCTTACTGCTTTGTTTTCCCTCTTGAGCCATTATTATATATGGGCTCTGAAATTTAGGTTTTGGGTGATTTTACTCTGGTGGGTGTTTATTGTGCTGATGGATGTATAATGCCGATCTGAGTACTTCCTGCAGGCTTGTCTGGTCTTGACAAATTTCCTCAGTGATTGCTTGTCTGAAGAGGTCTTTATTTTTTTCCTCATATAAGAAACTTAATTTTACAGGATACAAAATCTAGGCTGGCTGTTCTTTTGTTGAAGAAGACTGAAGAGGCCAGGCATGGTGGTTCATGCCTGTAATCCTAGCACTCTGGCAGGCTGAGGCGAGCAGATTGCTCAAGGTCAGCAGTTTGAAACCAGCCTGAGCAAGAGTGAGACCCCATCTCTACTAAAAATAGAAAGAAATTAATTGGCCAACTAAAAATATATAGAAAAAATTAGCCGGGCATGGTGGCGCATGCCTGTAGTTCCAGGTACTTAGGAGGCTGAGGCAGTAGGTCGCTTTAGCCCAGGAGTTTGAGGTTGCTGTGAGCTAGGCTGATGGCATGGCACTCTAGCCTGGGAAACACAGTGAGACTCTGACTCAAAAAAAAAATGGATAAAGAAGACTGAAGAAGGGGCCCCAATTCTTTCTGACTTGTAAGGTCATAGTTTTGAATTCGTCATTAGCCTGATGGGTTTTCCTTTGTAAGTTACCTGATATTTTCACCTTACAGCTTGCAGGAATTACTCCTTCCTCTTACCTTTGGCTAGTCTGATGATTATGTGTTGTATTGATTGCTTTTGCAATAAATCTCACAGGTGTTCGTTGAACTTCTTGTACCTGGATGTCTAAATTTCTAATAAGACAAGGGAAGTTTTACTCAATTCCCTCAAATAGGTTTTGCAACCCTTGTGTGTTTTCTTCTTCACCCTCAGGGATGGCTATAATTATTATTATTTGGCCTCTTTATATAATCCTGTATTTCTTTTAGGCTTTGTTCTTTCTTCTTCTTTCTCAGTTCCTTATCTTTGACTGATTTATTGAATTTGAAGGTGTTATCTTCAAGCTCTGAAATTCTTTCTTTTGCCTGGTCTTATCTATCCTTAAGACTCCCCACTGTGTTTTATATTTCCTTGAATTAATTTTTTGTTTCCAGAATTTCTATTTTATTTTTAAAAATACTTTGATTTCTTTAGTAAATTTGTCATTCATTTCCTGAATTTTTTTAATTTTTTTTTTGTGTTGGTTGTCTGCTTTCTCTTGCATTTTGTTGAGCTTACTTATAATTTATATTATGAATATTTTATCTGTCATTTCAGTATCCTGATTTTGATTGATATCCATTGCTGGAGAGCTAGCATTCCCTTTTGGAGGTGACCTTTCACTCTGATTCTTCATGCTTCTGGAGTTCTTTCGGTGATTCTTTCTCTTCTGGAGTAGCTGTTGTTTCTTATTTTGGGATTTTCTTTTGTTTAGATAGTGCTCCCCCCCCTTCACTCATATGGGTGTGTTTGTATCATATGTAGAACCTTTGGCTTTCCTTGTTGGTGCTTTGATGGCAATCTAGTTTCTGGATGGATGCCTTGGTTATAGATATCCTTGGTCACAAAAACAGTTTTGAATTAGTACTTGGAACTTTTAACTAACTCTGTGTGGATCAGAAAAAGTGGCCATGTCCTTAAATGCTAAAAGAAAAACCATCCAAACATTCGGAATTGAAAACCATGAGATATAATGTGTCCCCATATGCACCAGGTCTTCACACAGGGATGTAATGGTATCAGTAGTTGTTGATGAACTATGTTGGTGGCTTTGGGCAAGTTCCATTGTGATGTAATTAGAAGAGACATTCTGATTTATAAGTTAATGTGATTTTATCTGTACATTTAATTAGTTGCTCAGAAAGACACATTTGTTTCTCAGCCCAAAAGTTTAAAAAATTAATGGCCTTCTGGAGTGAGAACCAAGGTTAGAGATAATCTAGTCCTATCGCCTTAAAGGAGGGATGAGGAAACTGAGGCTCAGAGAAGGAAAGGGACGTGCCTGAGGTTACCCAGCAAGTTAGTGCCACAGTCAATGTGAAGGCCAATGGTTTCTGGCTTCTAGCCTAGGACTCTTGATGCACTGCTGAGAGTGATTAGCACATGCATGGTGAACCATTTGTTTTTTTCTGAGGTATGCTTGAAAGCCTTCTGTATATGCATGTACATAGCTTGCTCCCTACACCCTCTACCCTGCAAAATCCCAAGATAAAGCTCTTGCTGAATATGAAAAGGAGTGAAACAGGCCTGAGATGATTTGCTGATGACGCAAACTCCAAGTGTCAAAGAAGTTCATGGGAGAGCATCTTGGCAGGTCCTGTGTTACTAAGGCTTCTTGTGGACTTCTCCGATTTACATCTTCTTCTCAAACAAGGAAATGTGGCTTAACCAGGATATTCCTTTGATGTTATTGTGTGTGATGTTTCAAGAATTAGAGACGTATGGATGTTCATTGTTAAACCCCTAGCACAGGCTTGTTGTTGGCAAAGTAGTGAATCAGATTGTGCTCCCTTTTCTTTCTTAATGCTTTTTTAGATGGGAAGCATTCACCTTGGGACCCTTCCTCTACCTCTGGGATGCTTTGGGGTATGACTAAATGAATCAGCCTAAATATATCCTCAGACACAGAAGCATGTGCAGTGTACTTTGACGTTGTTAACACACAGATCTTTGTCACATGGCATCAATATTATGGAGACAGTAAGACAAAGATCATTGGTGCGATATATTGTGCGTGGACCTTTGGAAACATTGTAATCATCTCTGACAAGGCAGCAGAAACATCTCAACCTAGCACCTTCCCTGAGTCTCAAAAGTCTTGCAAACCAACTCAAAGTAACAAGAATATGATCATTCAAGGAGAGAATGCACAGATAATGATTCTCTTTGCCTCTCAACCATAATTAGCCTGAGATTATTGACTTGGTATCCAAAGGTCAGGTGCAAGGGAGAGGCACCTCTCTTTGTATCCCCAGAATGTCCCTTTCCTACTTGTCTAGGTTCCTTAAATTCCTCCATTAAAGACTAATTCTTTGGGCTTCAAATATTTTAGATTTTTCTATAGCTCTCTATTGAAATGCAAAATTTCCTGAGTAGGATATCATAGCTGTGTAGACCTGAAATCTCACCCTTTCTTTTCACCTTAAGGAGGCCTTTTGACAGACATTGAGGATAAATACTATGGACACCACTGCCACCCCCCCAACACCTACTGTTGCCATTTATCGAGTATCTACTATGTGCCCACATGGTTCCCTAAGTTGTGCACATGTATTTTCTCATCTCGTATGCCCAGTAACCCAGTGTTGTAGTTATGGGTAGGAGAATTAAGAAATCACCACAGAGATGACAAAAATAATGAAGGTAGGAAAACATTGAGAAGCAATGTAGGGGATGGCAGGAGGAAAGGTAACATCTCTTCCCTTTTCCCAGTTCCTAAACATCCACATTTCCAAGCAGGATCTATAGAGAATGTAAAGGAAACTGAGGCTTGGAAAGGTTAACTTGCACCTAAATTTTTACTTCTCTAAGTGGCAGAGTGGGGCTTTGACCCCAGATTTTTCTTATTTTCTAACTTCATTAGATAGTACTGTCTCCAGTGGACTTAGAAAACTCCGAGCTTGAAAGGAGCTTAGAGAATATCTTCTCCCAGGGCTTTCAATGAGTATGAAGTATCCCAAGAAACATTTTATGTCATTATCTAGTACATACCCCCATGCACAACTGACACCAGTTCAACCTTTCCTGGTACAAGCACGTGGCCAGTGTTGTCTGCATCCTCCTGTAGATATATGTGGACAAAGAACATGGTTTTCCTCTTTCACACAAGTGACAGCATATGATATACTTTGTTTTTTTCAATTTAAATGATACAACTTGGGGATGGTTAACGTAAGTTTATATTGAGCTGTCTCATTATTCTGAGCTTCTCAGTGTGTCATCATGTATTACGTATACAAACGCATTGAGATTTATTTAGCTGTGGTCAAGTGTAGTGATTAAGGAGCTAGATCCTGGAGCTGACCTGCCTCTATGAATGTGCGTACGTGTGTGCAAAAGGGCGGGAGGGAGAATGCAGTATTAGAAAACATGGGGCCAGGGAAAGCCTCACACATAGAATTGAAGCTAAAGTTTTGGGAAAATAATAGTTGGCCTTAGTGTAGGTGATACTGTCTGATCATTTCCATTCTATTCCAGTTCATTGTTAAAATCATGCTATGCCCAGCAAAATTGATTTCATGACTCTAATGGGTTGGAAACCACAATGTGAAAAACACTTATCTAGTCTGATGGTATAGACCTTTACAGGGGGAGAAATAAGAGCTGAATTGTACCTCATTTGTGCCCATTTCGAGAAGTCAGCTTTTCGAGAATTTTATGAACTTTTTTCACTCCATGAAGCCACCAACAGTTACTTGTCCAGAATCTTTTGTGTTTGGGATACTGGGAAGATGGGGGCAAGTAGGATAATGTTTTCTGCCCTTGGAAAATATGGAGACAGCATCGACTTACCCAGAGCCAGTAGAGAATGATAAATAACTGTGTGCAATTGAGATTTAAAATGCATGTTGTCCGGCAGGTATCTGCTGAAAAATCATTCCATGCAGAAGGAAGGGCAAATACAGTCTTTGACGTGGGACTGTGAGTTTCACATTTGAGAACCAGCAAGGAAGTCAGAAGAGGGGAGTACGGGAGAGCATGTTGAGTTCTATGAGAGAGTGGCTTTGAGGCCAATATATAGCCATTTAATATAAATGAAATATTCCATCTAACCTGTCTCTGCTAGGGTTCTGTAGTACGCTTGAAGAAAGCTGTATGGCTATTGCTAAATTATAAGAAAATAGCTTTTCCTTTACAGAATTCAGGATGTTTTCGTGAAACTCTTTTACCCATAATCTTGGTGAGTTTGAATGAAAGAAGCATAGAAATGTACTCAGTGAACATTTGTTTGATGAAGGAATATACACTTGAATAAAGGAATGAATGAGGGAGTGAACCCAGTATTTTGGCTAGTGTAGAAATGATGGGACAGACTGAGGCAGCTCCATCTTGCCTGGTGGGCAGAACCCTCAGTGAGATTTACGAAAGCATCAGTTTTAAATGATCAGCTGGGAATTTACATGCCAGCCAAAGTAGGGAGGGAATTTTACTTTATGCAAAAACATACAGATTTTTATTGTTTTAAAATCAGTTGTTCTGATGGAAGTAGAAGACTGAAATTAAATAGCATAGAGAATTACTACCAGACAATTCTGCCTTCCCTACCCTACCTCAAAGACATTTCTGGTGGGATTTGCTCGGTGTTTTCTCCACCAGCTCAGGGAAGTGAAGGGAGACTGCGTCCAAATGCTTGATGTGCATTAATACTTTTTTTTTTTTTTTGAATGACACACCATTTTAACAACAAAAGTACCTCTTAACTCCTAGCAAGATTTTTATTTTTGTACATCAGAGTGTTGAAGAACATATCTAGGACTGCTTGATGTTGAGAAAATATTTATCTTGGAGTTTTTCTGTGCATTTATTTCTGTTAAGGAAAAAAATAGCAACAACAAAACGTTCTCAGTCTGGGTGGTTCTTTTTCAGATGCAAAAAAATCACTCAAACCAAAATCCTTTTTGTACTCAAATGGGGCCTGCCAGCCTTAAAAGAGGGCAGTCTGGATAATATGATAAACTGGCCCATGCGTTCAATCTTAGCTCATCAAGGCCTTGCCAGAACTGACATTTTCGTACAGTATGGCTTGATGCTCTGATTACAAATTGGTCTTGAGCAGCTAGACTTTTTGTAATTTTATTCACTGAGGATTATGCTTGTATCATTAGGTCTGTTTTGGATTTGAAACCTGAAGGAGGAAATATATCCCTGGTTCCTGTCTCTTCTTTCAGAATGTAATAGAGAGAAAGCTTTGTCCAGAAACAAATGTAATTTATTATATGCCAAATTAAGAGTTTCATTTTCCTTCAAGGCAGGGATGATAATATTTCCCCTCTCACTTCCCCTGGAAGCTTTGCTGAAACAGCTTAAATTGTGGTTTTAAGAAGGATGCTTTATTTATATTTCTCATCATTGATTCTACTTATGATAAATAGGTAAATTATTTTTGGAAAAGAGAAGATCTATAATTGTACTTCTTTTGTTGCTGGTTTTGAAAAATTCTATGTTGGATGTAACCCTATGAACTTTTTTTCACACAATAAAATTATCAATAATCATCATTTGATCAAGGACCTTTTGTCCTTGGGTTCCTGGGAGGACAGAAGACAAGTAAAGACAGTGCTTCCTGTACCTTGAGAATCTAGAGACAATATGTTCTTAACCAGTGCAGACCGAGGATGATAAACTGTTGAATGTAATTAAGACTTAAACTGGATGCTGGACACGACGCATAACACTATGGTTTGGAGAACGAAGTGATCATCTGTGTTTGAGATAGGAAGAAACCAAACTGTTTTCCTGCTACATTCAGACATTACAACACTCAGCACAGAGTACTTTACCTCTGGTCACCAGAATGTGTGGGGGGTTTTCCCCCACTCACCAAGCTAGCAATTCTGCAGCAGACACCGGCTGGGTATCCTATAATTCAGTTCTCACGCCGGCTACCTGGAAATAGTGTCGGATCATTCAAGTTAAAGGCTCAGTCCCACAAGACTGCCCCCACTTCAGATGCCAGTTGCAAGCCCCTGGTTGTGGCTTGTGCTTCCGATGGACTTCCTATAAATCGTGGTTCCCATGACCTGCTCCTCAGGTTTCATTAATTTGTTGGAGAAGCTTGCAGAACTCAGGGAAACACTTATGTTTACCAGTTTATTATAAAGGATATTACAAAGGGTACAGGTGAACAGCCAGATGAAAGAGATGCATGGGACAAGGTATGGTGGCACAACGCATGCTTCTATGTCATCTCTGAGCGTGCCACCCTCCGGCCAACTTCTACGTGTTCAGCGGTTCAGGAGTTCTCTGAACCCAGTCCTGGATTTTTATGGAAGGTTTGTTAGGTAGCCATGATTGATTATAGCGTTGCTCATTGGTGATCAACTCAACCTTCAACCCCTCTCATCTCTCGTCTGTGCAGTTATAAAATTCCAACCCTCTAATCACAGGGTCGCTTTCCTTAGCAACCAACCCCCAAGCTGAGGTTAATCAGGAGCACAGCATGGGTGGCCTCATTAGAGCAAAAGATGCTCCTTTTAAGGAAATTATGAAAGTCTTAGGAGCTCTGTCTCAGGAACCAAGGTCAAAGACCAATATTAGAACAAAGATTCTCCTAGCACCTTGATCCACAAGGGTTTTAGGAGTTCTGTCCCGGGGAGCTGTGGCAGAGACTCAATATATGTTTATTGTATCACAGTATCACAAGGTGAGAGCAATGTATTTGGGTGACATTTCCAAAATGGCATCAGAGAACCATACTCTACAAATAGAGTAGTGAAAAATTTTGTATGACCCTGATTGCATCAACTGAATTCTTACAACAATAGATTAAAAATAATTGGGCCAGGCACAGTGACTCCCGCATGTGATCCTAGCATTATCAGAGGCCAAGGTGGGAGGATCACTTGAGATCTGGAGTTTGAGACCAGCCTGAGCAAGAGCAAGACCCCATCTCGATCAAAAATAGAAAAAAAAATAGCCCGGCATGGTAGCATGCACCTGTAGTCCCAGCTACTCAGGAGGCTGAGGCAGGAGGATAGCTTGAGGCCAGAAGTTTGAGATTGCAGTGAGCTATGATGACAGCACTGCACTCTAGACAGGGCAACAGAATAAGGCTCTGTCTCAAAAAAAAAAGTTGATACTTTCACTTGCAGACTACCTCAAAGTGCCCAGGTGCTACAGAACACCTACATCATAGGTAACCCTAGGTTTCAATACATTGCTAGGCTTGGAGCAAGGAAGTGAATTCTCCAGCCCTCTATGTATGCAAACATCATCTTTAAACAAAATAAAAACAAACTTTGGACTGAAACCAAAGTGAGAAGTGCAGAGGGAGGAGTAAGTGAGAAAGACTAAAATTGTTCTGACTGCAAATACCCATGTAGTTCTGCATCTAGGAATCAGCCTTGAGCAAGCCAGTTGTAAACCAGAGAGTAAGAAATCTACACCCCAAACTCCTCTGTGAACTCAGGACCTGGAAGGGAACCACGTGGCCCTTTATTGGTAGCTTCCTTTGGTTTCTAGCAAAAGCAATCACAAATTCTCTATAGAGGACAGCATGTCCTGTTTAGGCCTACAAGAATCCCACAGGTGAAGATAATAAATGATACTACAATGAAAGATGACAAAAGTACACTAGAAAACCAGCCAGTATCAGAGATATCAGAAAGAAAACAAAACAGAAAACAGACTTACACCCCCAGGATTTTCAGGCATTGTAATTATCAGATATAAAATTACTATGTATGAATGTCTAAAGGAATAAAAGGCAATTATTTATGAACATGCAATAAAAGACCACAGGAAATTATTAGGAAGATTTTACAAAGAACTAATTAGAACTCTTGGAAAAAAAGTTGGTAGAATAAACACTGCACTGTGAATGGCATAGCATTGTAGACACAGCTGAAGTTAGAGGAAGATAGGTAGGGAGGCAGTACCCCAGAATTCAGGACAGAGAGAAAAGGAAATGGACAACATGGAGGAGAAGTTTAGAGACAGGATAAATGTTAAGTTAGTTTTATGTTTAATCAGAGTCTCAGAAAAAGTACAGGTAAAGGAGACATAACATTTGAAGAGAGAACGGCTGAGGATTTTCTAAAACTGGTGAATGATGTTAATCTAGAGATATAGAAATACAGACAAGATAAATAAAAAGTAAACCCACACTTAGACACACTGTAGTGAAACTGCAAATACAAACTGTAAGGAGAAGATCTTAGAAGCATCCAGAGAGCAAAGAGACATCCCCTACAAAGGAACCACAGGTGATACTGACAGCAGGTTGTTCGTTGACAAAAATGGGAGACAGAGACCTGGAACATCTTCAAAGTTCAGGAAGAAAATAACTATCAAATTAGAATTGTTTTCCTTTTAATAAAAAGAACAAAATAAACAGATTTCCACATAAACAGACATCTACTAAGGAAACTTCTGTAGAATGCACTTAGAAAAGTAATCCCAGAAGGGTGATATGTTACAAAAGACGGAATAGTGGATAAAATAAATTGGTAAAAATGTGAATGAGTTTAATCATTGTTTAATATGATATAATGATGATGTTCTAACTTGTGTATTTTTGTGCAGAAAAGCAGAACACTAGACAAAAAGAGCATGATTTTAATCAACCACAGAATCCTAAACTCCCAAACTACTTTGTAATAGGGCCATTTGCTATCCTTCTTCCTCTCCCTCCCCCTGTCTATTTCTCTCTCTTTTCATCATTCTCATTAGAGGATTGTTAATTTTATTGAATGTTTCAAAGAAAACAATTGACTTTACAGATCTTGTATTTTGTCCTTCAAAAGACACATAAAGTGAGGGACGGTGACAACAAACTGAAAAGTTTTTTTGACAACATACAAATGATGATGAAGTAGTGACTAGAATATATAAAAAGCTACTACAAAAGAATGAGAAAAGATAAGCAGCCTAATGGAAAATGGGCAAAGAGCTTCAACAAAAGTTACTCTGAAAAGGAAAAACATGAAAAGGTGTATAACCTCATTAGTAATTGAGGAAGTGAGACACGAGTGAGTTATCTTTTATACTTGCTGGAATAGAACAAATTAAGAAGTTTGATGAGACTGAGTGTGGGAGTGAACTTTAGTATATTGCTATGGGTAAATTTGTGATTATTTAGGAGTATAAATTTGTGATCATTTAGGAGTGTACTTTGGCATTTTCCTGTGAAGTAAACATTGCCCTACCCTATGACTGAGCAGTTCTTCTCCTGTAAGTGTACCCTCTAGGTATTCTTGCACATGTTCCATGGTAGACACATACCAGAATATTCATAAAAGCATTGTTTACAATAGTAGGAAAATGGAAATAATCAAAATGTCCATCTTTAGGAGAGTGAATCAATAAGTTGTAGAATATTTATACAATGGATTATATGACAAACAAAACGAATGGGTTACAACTATATATCCTAACCTAGAGATGAATATCAGAATCGAAATGTAGGATAATAGTAAGTATTTATGGTATGATATTATTTATGTTATAATATTTTTCATTTTGATCATAAACAAGCAACACTAAACACTTTTGTTTTGGTTTATACATGTGTATTATGATATAAATTTGAAAGGAAAGAAACACAATTTAAGGTAGAGCTAGTAGTGGCTCCTGGAGGGGGAAGGTAAAGGGGAAGGGTGGAATAGAAAAGGAGCAGTCAGTGATTGTAAGAAGCAGTGAGTTTAGGAACTTGGTTGCTCTTTAACTGTGGGAGTGAGGTTTCCGCAATTGCTTGGCTGACTGTTAGAAGGAGGGACTCTCACTGATTATCTGGCTTTTAGAAGCTTGTGCAGTGGTACAAAACTGCCATCGATCCATTTGTATGGGTTGAAAACCAGTTTTTTTGTGATGATGGCTACAGAACCATCAGCCTTTTCCTTGCGGATAGGAACCTTTTATTCTTACTTAGGAAGCAAGTCTTATTATTTCCATTTGAAAGATGACATGGTTATCTAACTTGCACAGGAGTTGTTAGGTGCAAAGCAGTAGAGCTGGGATTTGCACCTTGACATTCTGTTTCTGTAGTCTTCTGTCAACGTAAGGTAGTTATAGCTGGATTATAGCACCTACCATATTCCAAGTTAAAAGATTATATTAATAATATTAAGATAGTATTTATGGGAAGTCTTAAAGTTTTATTCCTGGCTTACTGATGCTGCTTCCTACTTATCTATCTTGGCAAAATGGCACCAGTTGAGCAAACCAGAAATGTGGGACTATTATTGACATTTCTCAGTATTTCTCCTTAGCTCTTCTAATCAGCCAGAATCCTAAATCCCTAAACAGTGTTATAGCCTAACCATGTATCTCTGTCTACACAGGGTTGCCAGAAGAGCATTTTAACAAAAGGCATATCTGATCCTGTCAGTGTGAGCCACCTTAAAATTATCCTGTTACTTTCATTTAGTCTTAGGGGGTGAATCTCATCCTTTCCCCACTTCCCCATCTTCTCTCACACCACTCTCCAGCTGGTCTGTGGAAAGCCATCCTGCCGATCTTTGTGATTTTGCTCTTTCCTGCCACAGGACCTTGCCACGTGCTGTTTGATCGGAAGTTCAAGCCCCGAGACCTTATTACCAGCAGCCCTTCCTTGTTACGGTCATCCACAAACCCCCAGGTCATGCCTCCTAAATTTTTAAAAATTTTAGCTCCTGGTTGATGCTCTTTCCTCAGAACTATTCTGGTCATATTTCTTGATTTTTGCAATGTTTATGTAGATAATTTCTCTAATTTCCTGGTCATTTTCTTGAATTCTCTTCCTTTAGTGATCATGTTGTCTATCCTCCATAATCTGACAACCACCCTAGACATACCTGAGGCTCATAATTATCACATTTTAGCACACATCGGAATCATCTGGAAGGCTTTTTAAATGACCAAGTGCCAAGCCTCACTCCGAGGGTTCCCACTCAGTAAGTCTAGGGCAGGGCTGGCATATTGATTAACATTATTACAGCATCACTCAAAATCAGGGAAATTCTTCAATATGTTTTGAGGCTCTGCTTGGAAGGACGTGACATAACATGTAGTCTCTGTCACATGCACATTAAATTAGCTTTGAGAGAGGACAAGAGACTGATAGCCATTCTCCAAGTTGGCCCAAGCTGATGAAGATCAGGAGGCTCATCAGACCATCCGTGGAGCAAGACTTGCATACTTCTTGAGACTTCCTGAATGAACCTAGAAAACTAGTAGTAGTTCTAAAGGAAAGCCCTTTTTAAAAGATCTGTGAATTATAGGGATGATTTGTGATCAAACTGGTCCTCACAAGGGCAAAACTCCCTGAAGCATACTCTAGATTCTAGACTCTGCAATGTAGAGTCTAGGGTAAAGAGCTACAGGGAAATTTTCATTAAATGAGTGTGAATGATTTTCCCAGTTGATGCTGGGAGACCAACAGTTAATGATGAGAATTATGGTTTATTTGAAACCTACTATGTGCACAACTGTGTGATAGGCCACAAACACATGTGATAATGCATGTAGATACTGTGTCAAGTACTTACAGAGTATCTAAAAGTTAATGATTCAAGTATGTGATAGATGTTACTATCATTATTGTTAATATTATTATTACATTATATGTTACTTTGCCATTCTTCCTCCTTAAGAGGTAATTATTATTGACATATCATAGAGGGGACAACTAAGACTTAGGGACATTAAGTTCTGGGATCACACAGCTTGCAAGCATCAAAGCCTGGATACTTACCAACTGCTAAAACACATGCTACTCTCTCTATCTCATGCTATCTACTCCTTTGCAATCTAAGAGGAGTTTGGCATCAAGGTACATAACTGTTAGTTCCTTCTGAAGAATTGTCAAATTATTTCTCTGTCTTATGATTATGCAGAGGATTAAATTTTGAACCTAGATGCAGAAACATCTGCATAAACACAAGTTTATCTTTGTCATACATTTATTATTATTGTCCCTATAATCTTGTCTATTTAGATCTATTTGAAACTCAAGAATTTCATTCAGTGTATTAAAGTTGTGAGATGCATGCACTTGACGAGCATGATTGACTTTGGACTTTTTCATAGTTTTTTATTAAAAGATATTTAAAGAGAGCAGCCAAAAATGGGGGGTAGCAACACAGACAGAGCCTGTAGCACATTCTGGGTGATGCCTTCATTCCTTTAATCTCCCCAATTTTATATTAATCATGCATAGAAGTTCTTTGTATACAATACATAATGGGTCAACCTGGTCTACATTTAATGTCGTAATCTTATAATCTCTCCCAGATTTTTCCATCTCATTCAAGAAGTATTTCTGGCAGACTCTTTACCTGCATATTCCACAGTTAGGGAATTTTATCAGTCTGTAAGATTCACAAGTTTAGTTAAAATTTAGGTGATTTTGGCATACATTGTTTTTGTTGAACCCATAATGACTTTAGTTATCATTGCCCTCTGATAATTGAATCATTCTTATTGTCGGTCTGGGAGAAGTAACAGTTCTTTCATTGAAAGGTTCTAAAATGATTTCAACTTTTAAACTAGCTTTGGGGAGAAGAGTCCTAGGAACCTATTAATAAAAAGCAAATCATAAAGCAAACCGTCACTGTTATAATTAGAATCTGGGTGCTTGTAACAATTTTGCATAATCAAATGCCTTCGAAAGGAATGTACAGATGTGCTGCAGATAGAAAAGATATTTTTGCATGATTTAGATAAATAATAGTTTTGATGTAGGAGGATTGTTCTAAGAATGTACCGAAAGTTAATGCATTACTCATTCCTTTGCATCTTGCCCCTCCATGGGGAGAGAGTTTATTTAAACAGAGACCAGAGCCTGCATAATTCCATATGTAATTTTCCCTTATCTGATAGATAGTTAAAGGAAACCACCCAGGAGAGATGCATGAAAGGATGCATTTAATTTGGGAGGAAAAAAATAACCTGTGTTTGTCCCTTTTAATTACTATAGGAAGAACTAGATTTCTCTAAGGATTCCCTTTCTCGTCTATATTTATAGAACAGCATCTTAAAATGGCAGTTTCTCAGAAGAATGAGAAGTTTTTAAATGTTCCATACTTTATGTCATAAAACATATTTTGTTTTTCAAATTGTGTTGCATGTCATAATTTGTGAACAGTTAGACATTCTGTCTCTGTGAAGTAGCAAATAGGGTCCAGTGTGTTGATTTTGTCCCTGTGGCCAACGTTATGTGTAAGTTCTCATGTCTGTACGGGTGTAGGTGTATTTTAATCAAACTTTGTTGCCATTTATTAGTTCATAACAGCCCTTCCTGGGTGCTGTGTACATTTGTCCCTGACTGACTTTTGAAAGCATTTGGATTTGCAAGCCCTGGGGCAAAAGGAAAAAGGATGGTTATGAGGATGGTAGAAGAAATTTAGATGAGATGATTATTCCTCCTTGGAGTTGCTACAAAACCCCTTAGGTATTTAGTATTTACTTTTTACAATTTATAAAGAAAAAGCGATTCTTTAATTATTTTATATCAGCTCAACACCTATGTGTATAAAAAGAACTACAAAGTGTTTTGATTGAATATACACACAATTAAGAAGTGGATACATTTATTTTCAATATTGATAATCAGAAACTGTTAAAGTTTTAGAAAACTGGATGGTAAAAATATTTGCTATCAGGAGTTCTACATTATTAAGTTTGATAAATTATTAGTGGATATGGGTGCACATGTTTTTATATATTTTGATCTATGTACCTGAGCACTCCGACAGCCTCAGTCTCAAAGTTACCAGGTAACTCTGAAATGATTTTGTGTGTTTGTGGCATAGATTTCATGTCAAGGCTCTAAAATAAAAAAAAAAAAAAATCGCATCTTTTGCTCACATAAGAGCCAAGGTTCAATCAACTCTTTCGTTGCTACATTTTGACTCATGTGATGCCATCTTTTAAGGCATTACTAATTTTATGGAGTAGTCTGATCATCCAAAGACAGTCTGGGATAATCCAAAGTGCTTTGCAGTCAAACCTATGACCCACCATGTGGCCCTGGGCAAATCACATGACTTCTTTGGGACTTTGTTTTCCTTATACTCTACAAGACCAGTAACCTTCCCAACTGAGATTGTTTTTGAGGATTAAATGAGATGATGTGTGCAATATCTGTAATAATAAAAAAGTTATTTATATAACATTTACTAAGCACTATCCTTCCCTTTCCTCCATCTCATTGCTAATGACCTGGCCCATTTGTGTCTCATCTGGACAAGTGTAATATTCACTTAAATGTCTCTCCCCTGTCTCCTGCCTCCATTATCTTGTTCTCCATAAGGTATGCTCTTAGAGCAGTATATTGAAAAAGCAAATATGATCTGATCACTCCATGCTAATACCCTTCTGAGCCTTTCCATTGCTCTTAGAATATGGTCTAGAAGTTTCTGCATGATGCACTCCTGCTGCTGCTTCAGCCTCCTCACAGTCACATGCCCCAATAGAGCTCATTATTCACGGCATCCCACCTTTCTTGCATGTGCCCTGCTCTGCCACACTGTCCCCTTCCCCTGGGGATCCTTCCTTACTCAAGCTAGTCTGTCTGCTAGAGGCATTTCTCCTATTCCTAGCTGATTAGTACCTACTCTTACTTCACATCTCTACTCTTTAGTCACCTCTCCAGTTACTTCCCTGTTTTCCTGATCTCCCACTCCCTAGCCCCGTAGTACCATATATATCTCCTTCAAAACACTTAGCACAGTTACTGTTTTATATTTATTTGTGTGATTATTTAATCCATGTTTATCTTATTTGCCAGAATAAAAATGCCATGAAGTCAAGGGCCAGATATTTCCAACGCCTAGTAGATGACACTCCATCAATATTTGTTGGCTGAATTAATTTGTGAATGTCAAGACCCCTTAAGCTTTTTATATTGAACCCGTGTAATGACTTTATAAGGTAGGTATTACGATCCCTGTCTTATAGAAGAGGAAAATGAGGCTCAGAGCATTTTAAGATAGTTTTATTTAAGATTACAGAGCATACAAGTAGTGGTGCTGTGATTTGCATGCAGGTTGCATGCAGATTTGCATGCCGTATTCCTGTGCCCTTAACCCAGGTGTCCTCAAACTAAGGGCTGTGGGCCAGATGCGGCCCGCCGAGGACATTTATCCAGCCCGCCAGGTGTTTTTGCCACCACTGTCTGTCCTGCTTAGCAGCCGACTCGTCCTGGGCCCACAGTGCGCATGTGTGGAATGTGCGCACTCTCCAATGGCCCTCCCACGGTCTGAGGGACAGTGAACCGACCCCCTTTTTAAAAAGTTTGAGGACCCCTGCCTTAACCATCGGCCTTTGCCTTTGCTGTCTCCTGAAGAACCAAGTGCAAGTGCTAAAGATTGCAATTGCTCTCCTTACAGTTAGAAACTGTCTCAGCTCAACTGGTTCTATTCGTCTTGTTTGTTTACCACCAAAGTTAACAAAGGGGTTTTATGGAAAAAACAAGTGGGTTTTATGGAAATCTTCTATAGTTCATTGTCAAACATTTATTGAGTGCTGAGAAAGATCAGACGCTGTGCTATTGTATGGAAGTCAACGTTTGGTAGCAAAATCGCTACACAATTTCTCTTGCCTTGCACACCTAAGTCTTTCTCATTGCAATGTGCACAAAGGGCATGAGCATTTAGGAGAAAGCCTGCCTAACTCTGATCTGGAGTGGGGAGTTGATGAGAGGCTTTACAGAGCTGTGATGTTTGCATACGAACGTTTGCCATTTTCCAGTAGGCTGTGAGGCTCTCAAGACCAGAAAGCCAGGTTCCCTTGTGAACTCCAATCTCAGTCAAGTAGGGATATGGTTCCCAGGTGTGCCTCTGTGTGCAGAGGTTCTATTACTCTCTAGCTTTGTGTTGACATGTATATATAATGCAGGAATCATCAGCTTCCCCAGCTCCCACCCCAAATATGTGCATTTTTTGACCCATGTCACATTTGAAATTGTTTTGAATTAACATTCTTTTAGGCAGAGTTCCCCAAATTACCATCTTACCACTTTGTCATAGTCCCCATAATTTCCTGTTGTCTTGCACTAATGTGATTCACTCACTGATAATACTGGACCCTGTAGCCCTTGAATACTAGGAGGAAATACTGGTTGAATTGGGGATCAGAAAGCCAGCAACGTATTGTGGAAAGAGAACTGAACTAGCATTTGGAGTCCTGAGTTTGCTTTTGACCTGGCAGGGACCTGTGACCTTCACTGCTTGTCCGATCTTTTGTTTTCTCATCTGTACCCCAAGAATAGTAATCCCTGCCTTGTCTTCCCTGCAGGGATTTGGTGAAAAGCAAATGAAATAATGGGCAGGAGAACACTTTTTTTTTGTAAAAATGGAGAAATGCTGTTCAAATATAAGGGACTACAATTATGAGTGAGTTTGGCCTAGACAGTGAGCAGGCTGGCCATGAACAGCCTGCCCTATGATTTCTGACACCTGCCACAGGAAGAGAGGACTAATTAAAAGGGCAAGAGTTACAGAATCAGGACACACAAGCACACAGAAAATTCCCTGCTTCCAGTCACCAGCTTGGAAGAGTAGGAAAAATGAGATAATGTTAGTTGGAACTGAGTCACAGAGAACTATACAACAATTTACGTTGTATTGCATTGGTCTGCAGCAGTATGTTATGGCATTAATTATAAAGTGGAACATCAAACCCTATTTTTAAACCACTTAATAATGTTTTTTTTTTTTTTTAAAAAAAACTTCATTCAATAGTGAATCCTTTTTTTTTTCAAAAGACATGAGGGAGGAAATGTAGTTTTTCGAGCCTTAGTTTATAACTGAAAATTTATCGATAAGGCATTTCGTTTCATAAGGCTTAATTTCATGCTCAGTACCGTAGTAGTTGCAGAGTTGTCTGGTGACAATTTATGCATTTGTAATTATTTCTAACCTCTACTTATAATTCTCCCTCAACTTTCTATATTTGATGCATTTCCAGATAACAAATGCCAGCTTAAAGTCAGCCCGCTTTTGCAGCCATGAAGGGTGGAGAGAATCCAAAATAGTAGGTGACATACACATCAGCCACCTGCCCTCCTCTGCCTGCTCACCCCCACACCTTGATGATAATAGACATTAACCCTTGTTGCTGCAAGTCGAAAGCCTGCCAAGGTGTAAGAGGCCCCTGTTGCTACATTTCCCTAGAACTTGGTGCATTTTCTTTGTGATTCACCATGAGATGTTATCATAGCTCATGGAGAAATGTTATTAACTTTAATTTACCAAATTGAGTGCTCTATGAAACATTGAATCAAGCTGCTTTCTCCTAGCTGGTAAACACATTTATTAAAACAGAAAGATTAGTAACTTACTGTGCCCTACCTGAGCTGATTCACATAAGCCATGAAAATAATATTTTCATAACCTGGAACTCAGTGTTTTATTTTATTTCTGTTTGTACTGTTCTGAGACCGATGCTAGGAGACTAATAGAACTTATCAGATCTCTCAAATCTAACATCGTAAAACAGTTTGTCTTGGAGTCATTTACCTTGTGGGGAAAAGCATATATTTGGTCCTTCCCTATAAATCAGGATATTATCCAGCATGTTGTCATAGCTAAGGGTTTTCTATCCAGTGCATAGTGATGGGGAAATTAAAAAGGACTCTTTCTTAGGATTCTTTCTTTTTTTTTTTATTATCATAAAAATTGTACTGTACTCTTCTTTCCTTATGGATTCCTGAGCTTGCCCATGGGATAGGCCATGTCCTTCTGTGTTCTTGTAACTCTGACAATGTTTCTGAGAGCACACTTATTGCATTTTATGTAACTTCTATTTTTCAGGAATTTCTCCTTCTCCAAATGGAGTTACTAAGGAGCTGCCCTTCAATTTGTTAATATATATCATCCTATAATGAGCAGAGTGCTTGACTATGTAGTAGGTGTGCAATTGATGCATGGTTAAATACATGCATGGTTTTTGTCTTTTGTCATTTTCCTTTTCAAAGTTACAGGGGGAAAAATCAAGAGAATATAATTTGGTGATTTAAAGTTAGGAATAACTTCGATCACATTGCTGGTATTGGTATCTTGACATTTGTTAAATTTCAAAGGGTGTATATCATGGGTGAGAGCTTGAGCTGTGGAGTCAGCTACACCTGGGTTCGGGAGCTCCCTCTAATGGGGATCTTGTGAACTTTACTGCCTCAGTGTTCTTATCTGTAAAATGGGGTTAGCAACAATAGGGAAAGCTGCTGTCACTTATGTATAGCAACCCTGGTCAATCTTAGACCTGTGTGCAGAAGTGTGAGCGGATTGAGGAACTCTTCTGAGAAATGTAGGGGATTAACCATAGGGTGCTGTTTTAGACACATGCGAAAGTTACTTGGAAGTCCAGAGGAGGGGAGAAAGTTTAAGCTGTATCTTTCATGGGATTTATTTTCCTTGTAAAAAGCTTTCTTCCTTGTTGCTGGAGGGCAGGCAATTTTTTATTGCATAAGTTGATCTTTCCTCCTCTTCCTGCATTTTCTCCCCCCTAAGTTTTTGCTATCTAGGCCAATAAAAGAGATCTGTTCTGAATGTCATGCAAAAGCTGAGTTCCCTTCGAGGACCATCCCTAGGATTGTTGTAAGGATTGAGTGTGATTATGTTTGCAAAGTGCTCAGTACCATCCCTGGCACATAGTGAACTATTCAGTAAGCATTAGCTGTTGTTTTTATCATTGTTGCCCGGCCAGGGTTGCAATGGCATGTGACTAGAATTGAAATAAAAACATTACTGGTTTCCGAGAAATGCCAAGGCATTTTGCAGGTATGGCTCATTAATATTAACTACTTCCCCGAGAAGCTGTCCAAAGAATGGCATTCACTTTCACTGCAAATGGGAAGTCTGAAAGCTGAGTCTGAAATCAGGATGAATTGCACACACCGGCGTACGGGAGATGTCAACCGCAGATGTGACACAGCTTTGGCATCAGACTGACCCCTCCTCAAGGCATCTGAGACCTCGATTATGTCTCAGGTTTCCAGGGCAAATGCCAAGGTTGGGTGTGTGTGTCTGTGTCAGTCATTCACCATAGTAAGTGACAGGTGACACCAGGTTTGTGCGTCAGCCTTGGACCACGGGCTGGGGCGGCAGGCTGTCTCCTGGAAGAAGCTGGAAGCTGCTGTGTGGCTCCTTGCTGGAGCTTCTGCCTTGTCACTGTGTCTTCTGACTCAGTTTTGAGCAGGATGGTAGTAAACATCGTGGGCTGGGAAAGAGGAAACCCATGTTTAGTTTAAGTTATAAGAGATAGAGGTAATAGAATCCTAGGCAGCCTAGAGCTGGAAGGGACCCCAGAGCCTAATCTCTGATAACAATGAACTAGTATTTATTGAATAGGTACTATGTAGCAGGCACTGTACTAGGCAATTTTCATATATTATAACTCATTTACTTCTTGCAATAGCCTCGCAAATTAAGCCATATTTACCCTTCCTTGTATGCACCAGGTACATGCTAAATGTTTTGCCTATATCACCCTGTTTAATCTTTTGGAGCTAGTTATATTATCTTTGGAAATGGAAAGTTGAACCTTGGAGAATATAAAGGACTTGCTTAGCCATAAACAGTTACAAAGTGACAGAGCAGAATGGTCAACCCAAGGGTCCCTGACAGCAAAACACAAACACCCAGGTACTACACTCTCCATTCTCATCTTTTGCTTATTGTGGTTAAAGCTAAGGACAGAAGGGAACATGCCCAAGATTGTGTAGGGCATTGGGTGGGTCTTCTCCAGCTTCAGAGTTCTTTCTATGCTCTCAACCTTGCTGTGCAGACGTGCATGGCTTTCAGAGTCTGTCCAGTTCTAGTCTGATATTGTGAGTCATTCTTCTAAGTAGAAACCTTTCACTGAAGTTCCCCATAATGTTTGGTTTTATTCAGAGTTATGAGCAGAGCCAGGATATAACAACTATGACAAAATGATTTCCCTGATTGCTAATCAGCTCTACAGATGTCTGCTAACCATTGCCTTTACTAAACTACTGGGAAGGGAAGGACAGTCTCTATGTCCAATTTGTAGATGATTGAAGTCATCAAGAATTTTATAATGTTACATGAATGAAATTTGCAAAAAGATAATTTGCAAGTGTAGTTTCATATTACATATGGCCTAGACTGATTGTGGCTTTTTTCCCATTCTTTATGGATATAATGATTCTGGAAGGCTAATTGCCTTCTATTTTATGCCTTTTTTTTGTGTTCAGGGAAGTTAGTGGTCAGTTTACGATGGTATTTGCTTATGGAGCTGGTGTGTTATCCTGTCACTTGAAAATCTTTTCAAGATTTCGTGAAGTTTCCAATTTGTCCAAAACTCTGTTGTATTAAATTTGCATTGTAATATTTAGACATTAGCCTTGGTTGAGCAAATATTTTCAGTATCATAGCCGAGGGGCTGAAATTAATATTTTAGTTATGTAAAACACAGAACATCTCTGTGTTACAAGTGAATCTTATCCATGCCCCCTTTTTCTCTCTCCTGGCTCTTTTTCTGTTGTTGATTCATTGCATTCCTATTTTGGTTTTCTCCTCTTCCTTCTAGAATGTAACACATTCTGAATAGATTATATCGGTACAGAATCGTCATTTACATTTAGTAATTATTTAAGACTGTTTTTTTTTTTTTTTTTGAAATCCGCAGTGTGGTAGTGCTGTGATCCCAGAAACATCTGTAAACATGCACGTTCTGCCATGCAGGGCTGGTGCACAAGATGGCACGTGGATAAGGATGCATCATCTTTGAATCCATGAGTCAGCAGTATGCATATTTCACTGACAAGAGTAATCATGATGAGATATTCACCATCAGGAATTAAATAAGCAAATTCATTATTGATCAGTACAGTTTTCTATTTTAATGCATCTTTCCTTTCTTTTCTTCTTCTGCACCCGGTGGATAGATCATCTGCTTTCGATTCTTAGCTCTGTGCTGACCTCCGAATCGTAGTTGCCATCACTTTCTCCCCAGCTGTTTTCAAATTCTTTAGGTTGAACAGCCTCTGAGTCATTAGCTCTGCTGCCAGGATACAGGAGAACTTTTCCTCGAGGTAACTCCTGTCACAGCTCTCCATGTAAATTTCATCAGGCAAGCTATGTCAAAGCAACTTCCAGGAACTGATCTGCAAGCAGTTTCTGTTACCCTGACCAGCGTCCTTACCATCATCTTCACTATTGTCCTCATCGTCATTGTCACCTTGACTCTCTCCATCTTCATCACTGTTATCCTCACTGTTGCCCTCAACATCACCATCACCATTGTGTCTGCCAATGATTGAGCACTTACTATATGCCAGAAATGGTGCTCAGTAGTTTTCTTAAGTATTTCATGTTATTCTGTAAGGCAAGTGTTATTATCTCTTCTTTACTGATAGACACTTGAATCTCAGGAGTGTAAAATTACTCAAAAAAAAGTCCGAACAATCACTAAGTGGCTAGGTTGGAATGGGATGCCTTTTCTGTTTGATTCTGAAATCCATGCCAAGTGTTACTATATAATTATATTATTCATTCTCTTCCTCATTGCCCACTTGCCTTTCCAAGGCTCACTCAGGCTAGTTGAGGAGGAATAAAACAAATACAAGTCCTGAGAGTTGTGAATGAATGGTGACCAGCTTAATCACTAACCGGCTGGTGATGTTGGACACGTGACATCTAGACTTTATGTTGCTTATATGAAAAAAAAAAAAAAGGTATAATGTCTCTAACAGTCAAAATTCTTGTAATTCTCTGACCTCTCTGCCAACCACTGTGGAAAACACAGCAATAACATCTTTGATTTTTCCTAAAATTGCTCCCTGATAATAACATCTCTATTGCTTTTCAGTTTGCAGTGTACCTTTGCATATTTTACTAATTGTATAGTAAACAGTTATCACTTATTTAACACTTTCTGTGTTCCAGGCACTCATTTAATCTTCATGGCAGCTCTAAAGTTTTATTCTTCACCACAAGCTTGTGAGGGACTGAACACATGTATTGCTGCACCTAATCTATATACAGTGTAAGTGACTCACCCAAGATCACCCAGCAGAACTGAAACTTGGACCCACTTCTTTCAATCTGGAACTCACACCATTTCCATTAAACAAGGCTGCCTCTCTAGTAGTGTCCTATTTCACTTTATTGAAACATACCTGTGTGTACCATAATACAATTTATTCTAGTTTTGCAATTCTTCTAATACTTAGTTCTTTTTTTCTTGTATTTCCAACCTTACAGCAGTAATGTGTATTGCTTAGGAGTGGGGAGTACCTTTGGTAAACGAGTCGGATGGCGCATAGTCAAGAACACATTAAAGGGGTCGGGACATTACTTACATGTGGTGTCACCTTTCTCTACCCCTGAATTGGCAGCCTGGCCTTGGGTAACTGCTGCTGAAAAGATAATGTGCTAGGGGCAGAGACTCCTGTAACTGGATGATGCTTCACTGTTGCATCAGAGTCATACAGTTTCTTTTGTTTTGTTTTAATTTAATTCTTCAATTAAACTCTTTTGTTACTGGGATTAAAACCATTGTAACTTGCCCCAGTTTTTGCTCATCGTGCTCTTTGAACACATGGCAGTGCTGAATTTTCTCATCTCAGGGCTGGCTGTAGGAGTTCTAATGAAAGCTGATGTCTCAGGACAGTGTTTCTGGACCAAAGTGGCTGGCCCCTTTGAGAGCATATTATCAGAATGTTGGAGGCAGAAGACAAGAGGGCAGAGGGGCTACCAATTGAAGAAGAAAAAAAAAACATACTCAGTATTCTAAACTAATATTATAACAGAAATGAAAAATAATGTTGTTTTGCTAACTAAGCTATAGAGAGAGTTAAGCTTTATAAACTCTCCTTGACTGGTAGGGCATGAATGTTAAGTGCTCCCAACAATATGAGTGTTCCTGTCTCAAGGTCAGAGTTTCAGAGTTGTCTGGGAAGTGATAGGCCATGTTCAACAGAGATAACCAAGCATGTTCTCAGATGCATTGTTTGTAATAGCAAAACCAAGCAGAACTAGAAGAAACAAAGGAGCCATCAAAGGGGAGTGGCTGCATAAGGTATTATATCGCAGAGTGAGGTATAACTGAGCCATTGATGTGAATGAACGTATGTGTTGATGTTGGAGTTTCTCTGTTATACATTTCTGGTTGAAGCAACAACAATGTGAAGGGCACAGTGAATAACAACAGGCCTCCCCAAACCCTATAAAAACTTTAATCATCCCTCCCCCCCCCCCCCCCCCCCCCCCCCCCCCCTCCCTCCCTCCCTCCCTCCCCCTCCCTCCCTCTCTCTCTCCCTCCCTCTCTCTCTCTCTCTCTCTCTCTTTCTCTCTCTCTCTCTCTCTCTCTCGTGCTATACGTGTACATATATAGACTTTTTTTTTGGAAGAATAAGCAAGAATTTTGCTGTAGGCTTACCTTTGGAGAGGGAGACTGGCAGAGAAGGGCTAAACTTTCCCTTTGTACTTTATTGCTTTTTTAAAATTGCCAAACCAATCATCCCACCATTTATTCAACAAACATTTGTTGAAAGGCTACTGTGTACCAGGCAACATAATACTCTCTGTAAGATTGGCAAGATCCCAACTCTTAGAAAGTTAAGTCTAGTGAGGAAACAAACAGTAATAAGAAAACATAGGAAAGATAATTTCAGAAAGTTCTAAGAGCTGAGAAGAATTTAAGGATCATTCATTAAACATGAATAGGGGAAGACCACTTTAGATAGTGTGACAGTCACCTATTGCCCCTGAAATGCTCCATAAACAACAACAACAACAACAAAAACCATCCCTAAATGCAGTGCCTCACATCGAGCATTTATTCCCAGGCTCAGTTCTGCAGGTCGACTGTGGCTCAGATAATTTAGGATGAGCTTAGCTGAGCAGCTCTGTTTTAACCTGTGGGGAATCCATGCTTTTAGGTTGCAAGTTGAGCTCAGATCTGCTCTACACTTATTCCTCCTGGGGACCAGGCTGAAAGGTGAACAGCTTCTCAGGGAGACCCTTGTCATGACAGATCATCAGAGTGCCAAAGAGCCAAGCCAAACTGCTTAAGACTTTGAACGTGTCATGTCTACTGATGTCCCATTGGCCAAAGCAAGTGACATGGCCAAGCCCAGCGTCAGTAGGGTGGGGAATTATGCTCCACTTCTGAGGACAGCACATGGGAGTGAATGTTAGCTGCAAAATAATTGACACTATCAGTCAAGGCATTTTGGATAGTCAAGCTGGAAACCAGACAGCGGTGAGCCAGCCATGCTAAGACCATGCTCTGATCTTGAGTGAGGCTGGGAGAAACATTCTGGGCAAAGAAAACAGTAAGTGCCTAGAAGTATTATCTACATTGTCAACTGCAATTGGTTGATTGGATTGTAGACCATTTTTTCTTTAAAATTTCCCATAAAAATAAACCCTAATAGGTATTCTTTCAAAAGAATGGTGTTTTGTGACGTTGTTAAAAACGTCTAAGAAACATTGAGCGAATATGGAGCCTTATAGGCAATTTAATATAATTTTCTACGTAGAAGAACAATTGTGATCATTTATGTAACAGACACAAAATTCAACATTCCTTAGATACTGCATGCGCCAAAGGAGGTGCTGGACCATATGCAGTATTTCAAAGTGGATCACCAAAAATCAATTGGATGACCATTAAACTTTCTACTCTCATGGAGGATTAATTTAAAAAAAACAAAAACAAAAATAAAAAGATGGTTTGGTAAGGATTTTCATGAAAAAGCTGTGCTGAGATTCCCAGCTCTCCCCCACTTCCCCCTGGGGAGAAATTGAGGATGTGGCATCAAAGCTGAAGTCACACATGAGAAAATGCCAGCAGCCTGTGGAGAAGGGGGGCTGCTCCTGGCTTGGCTGCCCTCCCCTTTCCTGGGGTCAGAGTGTACCCCAAGTCCAAGGGCCAGATATGCAACCTATGATACACTTGTTGGCCTTGGGTAGTTTTAAAGGGACCCTGCCGAAGAAGGGCAGCATGCCAGAGTAAGGGGACCTCCAAACTAGAAGAGGCTGGGAACGTTCCAGCCAGTGGCGGTTGCGATGAAAGCCCATGCCCATGCTCACGAGGGAGAGAGTGTGCATTAAATATCTATTAGTCTCAAGGAACGGGAATCCATCAAAGGACGGTGCGATCAACATAAGAGCTTTTATCCCTCTTGCCTCTCCAGCCTCCCCCATGTAGACTTGGACAGCTCACACACAGCAGCTACCTGGAGGGGAAGGAAGGAGGCAAAGAGAAAAAGCCAGAGCCCACCACACCCCTTCTTCAGTGGCAGCCGTCCATAGCCGGCGGTAGCAAAGAATGAATAATGTGTTTATCCGATAGACTAGACACTCTGATTTCTCAGTCAATACCGATATTGAGTGAGAGTGATGATGAAGCTTTCTCGGAGTGATCGGGAATGCCATCGGACTGCCTGCATTGTTATCTGGGGCTCCTGCTAAATCACACAGCAGATCTTAGGGGCAGTGGTAATCAAAAATAAATGTGCTTTTGTGATTACACCCCTTGAATCTTGTGCAGCCTAGCCATTACATTTGCTGGAAGATGGCCATGGATGCATTGTGTTAAAGGTTCTGTAGGTATTATCTCATGCACAAGAACTCTATAAGGTAATTACAATTATCCCCATTATACAGATGAGCAAATTGACACCGAGGGAGGCTAAGTGATTATCTGAGTTCACAGCATGGTGCATGTGGAAGCTGGGATTCAAACCAAGTCCATTTAACTCTACTCCAGAGTCTACGCTCTTAGCGGATCTGATTTCTTCTCCTCTGGGGTGTGTACAGAGTGACTATCCATGCTGTCCCCAGCGCCCCCTCCAATCCCCAGGCCAGGTGGGCCCAGCTTCCCCAGCCACCCCTTATGTGGCAGGGTTGCAGTCTGTCCCCAGCCGGGTCACTCTCCTGACCTTGTTCCTCTGAGTCTTGTGTGGCATCCCGTGCACGCGTGAAGGTTACACATGCATCTCGCCACATGCATGTGTGACCCAGCAGGAGCTGCAAGACCTGCCCGAAGTTCCACGGAAGGAGGCCAGGGCCTGCTGGATGCATCTTCCAGAGGGTCTCATGTCCTGCTGTGGTTTGCACCAGGGGTGCCGAGGAGGACCCTCAGTGTGGCCACCTGAGGACCGCTTGTCAGTCGCCACTACTCCCTTCCCCACCCCCTAGGATCTGTTCTGCTTGTCCAAACAGAGAAATCCTTGCCTCTGCTGCTCACCCCATGGGACCCGTATTGGCGGTGGCACCTTGTTAAAATGAAGGACTGTCTTTTGTATTAGAGATAATGCGAGACAAACTACATTTCTGCTTCCTGATAATACGCTTTGCTGAAGATAAGGTCTAGGGAGAATTCTCGGTAGATTTACCCTGATTCGAATCCTGTTTTTCAGGAACAGCAGTTTAATTTTTTTTTTTTTTTTTTTTTTTTTTGAGACAGAGTCTTACTTTGTTGCTCAGGCTAGAGTGAGTGCCGTGGCGTCAGCCTAGCTCACAGCAACCTCAAACTCCTGGGCTCAAGGGATTCTCCTGCCTCAACCTCCTGAGTAGCTGGGACTACAGGCATGCACCACCATGCCCGGCTAATTTTTTCTATATATATATTAGTTGGCCAATTAATTGCTTTCTATTTATAGTAGAGGTGCCTCCCTTGGTGTCAATTTGCTCATCTGTATAATGGGGATAATTGTAATTACCTTATAGAGTTCTTGTGCATGAGATAATGCCTACAGAACCTTTAACACAATGCATCCATGGCCATCTTCCAGCAAATGTAATGGCTAGGCTGCACGGTCACACATGCATGTGGCGAGATGCATGTGTAACCTTCACGCGTCTCACTCTTGCTCAGGCTGGTCTCAAACTCCTGACCTCAAGCTATTCTCCTGCCTCGGCCTCCCAGAGTGCTAGGATTACACGCACCCGCCTGGGAACAGCAGTTTCAAAGATTGTTTTCATAAGAGAAGGGGCCGGAGGCATTGCATGTTTTTATTTGGCAGGAAGTACAGTGAGCAAGTGCAATTTTGAAAATGAGCTGGTAAACGCAAGGACAATACACATAGTGAAGGCTGTTGACAGCGTATGAGCCTGTTCTTATCAGTGGCATCCTTTCTGCATCTGTTGTTCTAATTATTAACTTCCGTTAGCTTGGTTCGTACTCTAAAGCAGTCCTACTTAGCCACGTGCAGTTGTTTCTCAAACATCAACCATTTAAATTCCATCTTCACAATTAGTGCTATTTTGCTGTGCCAGTTGTGTGATTTCATGTGGTAAGAATTTGATAGTGGCAGAACATTAAAAGAAAAGTCTTTGTCCTCCGAAACACTTTCTAATAGTACTGGAAATAGTTTTGTTGTATGGCCTCTCATTTATTCATTCATCCACGCATTCATTAATGCAAGAAATACAAACACAAGATATAGTAATGGGTAAGAAGAGTTCCTCATTCTAGGGGAGCTCAGAATCCTGACTCTGAAATGGGTAAATAAATCGATCGCCACACTCCCATGGAAAAAGTGCTAAATAGAGGTGTGAACCAGAATCCATGAGGGTCTCCCAAGAATAGGTAATGGATAATGTTCGGGAATATCAGACTATGTTAGTCATGGTGCTGGGTCAAAATCAGAAAAAAGACAGAGTTCTGCCTTTATTTCACAGAAAATCATTTGTCTCCTCAGGGGCTGGGAGGATGAATGTTCTGTCTTTCATCTAGAAGGACTGATTTGACCTTGAAGTGAGTCACCTCAGAAATTCCTGTCAACTTGAATGTTGTCCTTTTATGAAGAGCGGCTCAGACAGAGGAATATGTCTCCAATGCCCTTTGTAGATCCACACACCCTTCTGTAGTGCTTTCTGGAAAATTTTGGCCATTTAATAATTTTGCCATATGCTTAAATAACAAAAGAACTGCACAAAGATATGTATTCAAGGATGTTCATTGCAGTATTGCCTATAACAACAACAATTGACAGTGTCCTAAATATCCATTGATAGGGGATCGATTAAATACATGATAGAGCATGCCACAATATATATCACATCATATAATATATAATATATATAATATAATATCACATTGTCCTTCAAAAGATGCCTGGGATCTGTGTGTATTAACTTAGGAAAATATTCGTGAAACAGAAAGTAAAAAATAAAAAGCAGATTATGGAACCACATGTATAGTATTATATTGTTTTTGTAAAAAGATGTGAGTTAATACAGTATATCCATAAAAAGTCTGCTGGGATGTGTTCCAAGCTGGGAAGAGGCTATTGTGGAGGAGGCAGAATGTGAAGTGCCTGAAAGGAAATTGCATTTTCTTTTTTAAGCACATCTGTATTTCATGCATTTTAAATTATTTTTATAAACAGCCAGAAAACTAAAGGGATGTTCATTTGTGGAAAGGAAAAAAAGGGAAATTTGAAAGGGAGACTTACATAGCGGAAGGACAGCATGCCCGAGGGTGTAAGTTCACTGAGTCTAGTTCTTCTGTTTTGCTCCTAGATGGCTGGACAGTAGCCAGGATCAAACTCATCATCTTCCTTCTCTAATCCAAAACCTTCTCCCTTCCCCTATTGCCCGGTTTTCAACCTCGGCATAGTCCTGGAAGACTGTTTTTCTTATTTGTTAGCGTTCCTCACCCAGTTTGTTATGAAGTGTCTTTTACGCGTTACCGTCCCTTCCTTTTTTGTTCTTTTGCAATGCATTGGTCTGCACTATTGGCATGGCTTTCTTCCCAGGCTCCATCGATTCTATGATTGTACTGGTAGCAGAGCGATCCTCCTGAGACACAGAGATTAATAATTTTACTCTCTTGATTAGAACCTTTAAACGAATCCACATTGCTTGTGGAATCAATGCAGATTCCTTTGTTTAGCTCTCAAGACTCTGCATGATGTGATCTCACCAAATAAGTCTATTCCTACATCCTACATGAGGTTGCCATGCTTCACACCTTTTCTCTTTCATTTTTTTTTTTTTTGTTCATAACACTGCTTTTCCATTTTGGTTTTTACTATGCAAACAATATATATTAGTTTATGTTTTAGTAGTCGTTGTACTACTCTCCTTCCTTCCTTCTTTCCTTCCTGCCTCCCTCCCTCCCTCCCTCCCGGGCACCTGATATTATGCTAGGTTCTGAAGATATAACAGTGAACAAAACGGATCACCATGCTCCTGCCCCATCCCTAGACCCAAGAAAAGCCCAAGGAGACAAACACATCATATTTTACAACTTGGGAGAGGCATTGGGTAGACACCAAACATGGGAGGAGAAGAAGAATATTGGTGACATGGAGTGAGGGGAACAGGAAGGAGGATGTGTTGAGGAATAGTCTGGCTGAGTAGTAGCCCTTGAGTTGGACTTAAAGAGCACAAAGGAGCCAGCTTTGGGGTGCATGGGAAGAACATCCAGGCACATGGAATATAGCTTAAGAATATATATTCAGAGATCTTGAAGCACGAGAATGCTTAGCTGTGTAAGGATCCGAAAGAGGAGTTTGGCTGGAGCAGGATGATTGAGGGGCACAGTGACAGAACATGATGTGGGGAAAGGAGGCCTTAAAAGTCATGTCATGAATTTGGATTTTATTTGCAGGGCAATGGCGTGCTGTTGGAGGGTTTTCAGCAGAGAGGTGAGATTATAAATCTAGCTTTATCTCTTTCTGCCTTCCCATCAGCTCCTGTCACTATGTCCTGCATATCATTGTTGCCCAGTAAGTACTTGTTGCATCATTGAATTCTGAGGCTGTGATTGATTATAGAATTAGCCACATGTCAGTAGGGGATGAATTTAGTCCTCTTTATCAGTCTTTATCCAGCAAGCTAGATAAGTTCATAAAAAGGTAAGTTTCCTGGTAATCTCCTATTTTCAGTTCATTAATCACATACCGAATGATGGCTCTGGTTTTCCTTTAAAAAACTGAGATATGATCTCTCTTAAGTATTCTGGATATTTGAACCTTCATTTAAATCCCACCGAGAAGTTACTAATTTTTTATTTACCAAAAGAAGTTTGAATTTTTGACATCAAAAAACCATGCAAGTGCTGCTGCCATCTGACCCACGAAATACTTATTTTTTAGTGGCTTAGAACATACATGGACCTTGACAACTTGTAGATGAGAAAAATGAGACCCAGAGAGCCCAAGTCCCTTATCTGAGGCCATCCTGCTAGCTAAATCTCAGATTTCTTGGGCCTCCACCATGCCCTGCCTGGTTGCTACTATCATTGTACTGGGGAATTTCTCTTTTTCTAGATTCATATCTAATGCATTATAATGTTGATAAACAGACTGCCTAATCGATATTTGCGTTATCCTCCTTTAATAAAAGCTATTCCTTTGGTTTTTAGGAAGACATAATTGAGAAGTTTGCTCCTGTTGACTTTTTGCTGAACAGCATATAGTAGTCAGGAATCTCTTTGTTACACGTGAGAGAAACCAGATTCAAAATGGGGAATATGTGGTTTGTGTCCATAGTGAAATCGTGGGAGGCAGGGATGGCTGCAGCCACTACAGGGTCACCAGCCCTTTGGAACTTGCCCCCTCTGGCTTTTGCCTCTTTCTGGGAGAAGGCAGCAGTTCCTGTCTGTTTGGAGCAATGAGTACAAGGAAGCGGGGGCCAATCCACTGCTATAGATGGGGAGGAGGGTGCTATTTCCAGGGGAATAGAGGCACTGACAGCAAAGCAACAATTATCGGCCACACTTTAGGAAAACCAGCTATTTAGAATAGTAATCATAACAGCAGATATTTGTGTAATTCTTGGATATTTTCAAAGTGCTTTCATCATCACAAAAATCCACTGGGTTCCCAGGAGGAACCATTTGGCTGGAGACAAGTAAATAAGGCAAAGAGTCACAGGAGCCAGGGGGGACACTGGGAGAGCCAGAGGATGCATGCTGAGGCAGAGGTGGATTGGAGCAAAGGTCTGCCTAGGTCCAGAATCCATGCATTGACCACATGGTGTTTTATATTGTAACAACTCCTTTACTTCAAGTGTATATTGGATTTTTAGAAATAAATGTTTTTTTTTTTTTTTTTTTTTTTTTTTTTTTGGAGCCAGGTCTTCCAGATGCAGTAGATAACCAAGATAGGTAGCAAGTTATTAGAACAGTTTTTCTAAAGTGGCTGCATTTATGCATTGATTTCTTTAACACATTTATTTTTTTTTATGCCTATGATGTTTCAGGGCTGGTACTGAGCATGCAGGATTTGAGGATGAATAAGGCATAGTCATTGCCCAGGAGAGAGCTCTGGGTAGCTACAGACACGGATGTGTAAACAGATGATTATCACAATGGGGTGATTGCTAAGGAAACTCTGTTCCAAGCTGGCAGGATGGACAAAAGGCAGGGAATGTGTCTAGGGGTAAGTCAAAGAAAACTTCCTGAAGGAGACAACATTTGGATTCAGTCTCAAAGAATATTTAAGATTGAATGCCTTTCTTAGGCCTTGGGTTGGTACATGGAAGAAGAATGCTGCTAGCAAGGGACTGGCGTAAGCAAAGGCAGACAGAAGGAAAAACCATGGTGTGACCAACGTAGGGTGTGGGTGGAGAGGAGATGGTGGTGTGGCAGTGTTGTGGGGGTGAGCATGTAGCTCTCTCCTCACCCCCACAGTCTGCTTTAAAAATTATAACATGCATGTGGATATCCGAGTTCTAGAATGCTTGATAAAACTTAGACCCAGTTCTTTCCAGTTATACTTTACTTCTCAAGATCTCGACTTCTGTTTGGAAGTCATTTTCCAGAATAATCTTCCCGTCTCAAGGTCCTTAACTTGATCACATCTGCAAAGTCCCTTTTGCCTTATGAAGTAAGACTCAAAGGTCCAGGGATTAGGTCAAGGACATTCCTGGAGGCTGTTATTCAGCCTACCACAGCCCCCTACCAACTTATAAATCCATAAGTTTTGGTGGCAGCAGTTCTGACCACATTCATGCCATGCACATTTCTGTAGCTGAAGTTTTGTATACGTTTTTTCTTCTAATTTGCATCTAAATACTTTTGAATTTACCACATACAACAATGCAAACAAGGGAGTCAGTGATCTAAATTTAACATTATTGTTTGTAAGAATTTCTTAATATTTGCTTAAGAACAAAATAGTTAGCATGAAGTTGCATTGTCTCAAAAAAAAAAAAAGAAAACATTTACTTTTTGAGGAACTAGAGTGATTGTGATCTACTATGATTTCCTATGATGTCTTTTTTGTTCTTTTAGGCTACCTTCTCTGCCTTACATTCAAGTTGTTTGTATGCATGATTTATCTTCTTATTAGACTGTAAGCTTCTTGGGGACAGAGGTCTTTTCTGATATGTCCATGTACTTACTGGATAGAGGACATTACATACCTGAAATATAATTAGATGCTTTCCCTGTATTAATTTTTTAAATGCTTACAAAAACCTTTGAGACAAAGGCTCGGAGAGGATATATAACTTCCCCTAAATAAGACAGCTAATAAGATACAGTGCTGATACTCACACACACTCTGACTCCTGCGCCCATGCTTTTATCAACTCTATTATGCTCCTTTTTACTACTGCAGTATGTGCTGAATGAATAATAATTATTGCTTTATAGCTAGCACAGCACTTTTACATACATTATCCCATTAGATGCCCATTAAAAAAGGCAGGCAACTGTCACTTGCTTCTTTATTTCAGAGATGAGCAAACAGGCTCAGAATGGTCAAGTGTGTCCATTTATTCATTCATTTAGGCTTCATGCATCCTGCACCGAGCGTCTATGAGGTGTCACGCCTGGGGCACACCTTGGGAAATAGCGGTAGACAGGAGGAAAAGTTTGTTCCCTCATGTCACTTATGGTGCTGTGGGGAGCACAGCACCCCGTTCCTGCTGCAAAGAAGTAGAGTGTTTTGTAGGAACAGACAGCAGGGACCGTCTGATCTGGGCATCACAAAAGACTCACCTAGATAGGGGATATTAATCAACGCACTTGTGGTTTCCAGTAACAGAAACTCTTCAAAATACCTAAAACTTTTGAGTATGTATTGGTTCACATTGCTGAAAAATAATCTGAGATATTAACTAGCTTCTGATTAGACCCAAAAGTTTATATGATGTTATTACAGCTGTGTGTAGGATTGTCCCCCTTGTTTGCAAAGATGGCTATTGGGCAGTGATATGCTTTGATTTTTCTTACTGATAGAGTAAAAGAAGAAGGACAGTTCTTTCTTGGTAACTCCAAGGAACATAATTTTGTAAATGGGCTCAGTTGGGCCCTCTTTGAACCACATGTCCAAATATCACTGTGGGGTTCAGTGGTTTTGAGTCCGTTGATTGAGTAGACTAGGGCCTGTGCTCTCCCCACCTTGCCCCCACTGTAGAGGAAGCAGGACCTCGTGCTTGACATTGGGGAGGAAAAGTTTTCTGAAAGGCAAATTTTCTAAGGTTTTTGAGATTTTTCTGGCAAAATATCTGTTAATTTCCTAAGACAAAATTAATGTATATTCCCTACAGGGTCACCTAGTTAGTATAGTCATTTTTGCTAATATAAACTATGTGTTATTAAAAATCAGCACTCTGCAAAGTCAGGTAATAAAAGCCATGGGGCTTTTGGGAAAAATGGGATTTGGACTCCGCAATCAAACTTCATCAGTGAAACATAAAGCAAAAGACAGGAACCTAACGAAAAGAGTACTATAGCTTTATCTGTAGATTACTTCAATAAATATAGCCATTTACATTATATCAGCAAAGTTGGAAACTTCCTTCAATTAATTTCTGTGTTGCTGCTAGAATTTCTTTTACAGCTTTCTCATCAGCACTTGTGGCTTTGCCCAAAAGTTGTAGGCTTTGGAAATTCTTAGAGGTTTTGAAACCATCGCTACTCACTCTGAAAAGAGCCTCTGCTGCAAAATTTGGCCAGTTCTTCTTATGGTCTTCTTATGTAGATGGTGTTTTCTCTTTGTGAGAAAGGTTGCTTCTGATTTTTTTGTTGTTGCTTGGTATTCAATCCTTATGTTCAACAATCTTTCCATTTCTTCCACAGGCCTTGTTCTTATTGCATTCACAACACTTGAAGTTGTTCTAACCTTAGACATTTGTCTAATTTTCTAACATTGTCTCTGAGGTTTGCAATGTAGATTTCTTTATGCCTGTTGCTCAAGAGAGCAATGTGTTCTGTTGTTTTTTTCAAAATGCTTATTTTAAGTTTTTCCTCAAGACTTAAAACTTTCCCTTTGTGTACACTTCTTGGCATGTGTTTTTGAACCCAGATACTTAGACATGAATGGGATGTTGAAAAAGTATTTTTTCATGTAGACAACTTCACACATGTCAAAGAATAGCAAAACACAATATTACAGGACAATGCATATGGTGAATTAGTTGCTGGTAGATGTTTGAGGTATGTGTGTTTTGTGTCATCCTACATGCCTTGGTTTAGCTAAGTGCAGTTTATTGTGTTCTCCTAGTGTAGTGCTTTTGGCAAACAGAATTGAGCTTATACAAATGAAAAATTCTGTGTTGTACTCAAATTGTGTGTTAGTATATCAATTGCATTACAACACATTTTTCTTTTCAACAGAAGAGATCCAGAAGAACACACTGTGATTAGAAGAGAATAAAACTCAGGACTTCTGACCTTTTTTTCTCTACACAGCAATGTTCATAGGGCTACCTGCTATGTGAACGCTCAGTGTTTAAGGTATAATAAAATGTCTTCTTAAGTACAGAAATACCATAGCCTAAGCATCTAATTTTGTTACCTTGGGAGGTTATAAGTGAACACATCTATTTTAGGCTATTGTAATCATTGTTTAAAATGCATTTGGAACAGTTTTGGTTTTGCCTTCACCTTCAGAGCCATTTCGTGGCATATTAAAAAAAATCACTTTCACTATTTTATTATCAAATCTGTAACAAGTTTCCTTGATCATTACTACCCCCCCCCACCTAATTAAGAAATACTCAACCAAAAGAGATAGAGTTTGGGAACATACTTTATAAATCTTACAGAATTACACTAATAAAAGTTGTTACTTTATGTCTTTGGCAAGTGTCACTCTAGGTACATATACTGAAAATACCCAGTTAGCTGGATATGCCAGCTATATGTATCTCTAGAACATATAGCTGTTGTATTTCTAGAGGTTCATACATGAGAGAATTTGTTTTGTTTTGTTTTGCATGTCAGTTGCAGACATGTGATCTTACCACACACCTCAGCACATAGCAAATATCCATTATGTGTCTTAGCAGCTTTTGTCTCTTGTTTTAGTTTATTTCTCTTTAGCGTGTTATTTCACCAAATCCCAGGCTAATTTCCCTCCCCATAAAGACATTCACTCTAAAATGCATGCTATGTGTCCTTACATTTGCATGGGTTTTTATGAAATATGTAGTGCTACTCTGGGAGCCTGGGGTTTTAATTTACTTAAGCAGTAAGTGCTATTTATATTTTTTCATTCTTTTATTCAGCACTGTTTTTGCAATATATATTGTGATTGGAAACCTAGTGTATTGTTTCCACATTGTATTCTATAATAAGTATCCCACATTTTACTTATCTATTGTCATCTTGCCATTTTTTTATGCTTTCTGTGTTGACCATCCTGTATGTGTTCCCTTATAAACCTCTTGAGAAACTGTATAAGAAACTCTATAGATAGATAATCAAATGTGAGACTCTAGGCTCATAGCACATTTATACATAATTTATCCGAAAATGGCCATATTGACCTTCAGAATAGCTGTTCCAATTGACACAACCCTCATCAACTCGTGTCCTCTTGCATTCTTGCCAACACTTGGTTTAATGTAAGTTTTCATATTTGCCTTTTTGGTGGATGTGATGTGATGTGATTATTATTTTAATTTGTACTTTCCTGATTAAGTCTGAGTACTTTCCGATATCTACTAGGGCACTCAGGTTTCTCTTTTTGTTATTTATTCATATACTTTTGGGCAATTTTTAACAATTCTAAAAGGATACATGGTAATTCACTGAAAAAAAGTTCTACTCTTAGCCTTACTTGTGGGAATTAAGACCCTATATGTACAATATAGACAAGTTCTCAATTTCCCATTTCTCCATCTGATTATAGCCTGGAAGATTAGCTCACGCATGACACACTTGACTTTGTTGCTTTCTGAAAAGATCCTGGGGAAGCTTTGTGGTTTTCAGAGCCATATTATGTTGTCTACATATCTGAGCACATTTTATGCATTCTAGTAGGATTCGGTGTCAAATGGTTAGACAACACTCTCTTTGTGGAGCCAATTAAAACAGTGACATGAATGGTGTATTCTGTTTCTTTCTCTGTAGTGGAACTCCTGTCAGAGTTCCTGTATCTTAATTGGCTCTATTTGAAAGGAAATTTTGAAATCCCCCACCAGAGCATACATGTACTTATTTATCCCTTGAAATTTCCATCTGCTGCCTTTGCACCAGTTGCTGAGAATGACTCGTCTTGCTGCTCTTTGGAAATGAGGTGCCGTGGCATTTGAATTGATGAAAGCACTAGCACCTCAGATGAGGTGGCATCCCATAATGATGGGAGGTGCAATGTAGTTTCATTAGGTGCAAAGGCACAGACATGATTTCTAGAAATTCATGGTTCAGTATGAATGATTTACTCAGTTAACATTGATTTCAAGCAGTGATTCTCAAACTTTCTGCGTTCACAGCATACTTTGGAATAAAGAAATTTTTTGACCTCTCATTTGAATAAAAGGCCCCCAAAGACTCTGAAGGTAACAGCATATAATATAATCAGTTTGACATTATCAAAATGCCTCTCAGACTTTGTAAAAGAGCACATGGTTATCACACTACTGACTTGGTCATTTTTCAGCACAGAGCTCTAGTTTGAGTATTAAGGTTCACTGTGCTGGCTTGTCCTCCTGTTTATTATATATTTAAGCTTTTACTGGCTATTCAATTTCCTTGAGAAGTAAAGTGAAACTTTCGGCTCAGTTAAAGTGATAGAATTTTAGGCTTAGAAATAACTCTAGACATCTAGCCTGGTCTTGTTAGACATAAATAAACTGAGGCCTAGGGAAGTCTGGTTTCCTAAAAGTCAAGAGTCAGTTTTATTCTTTTTCTTACATTTTAGGAAACTGTCAAAAGAGAACTATCTCTTTGATCTAATTGTGTTGGAGATATTGCTGGTAAAAAGATCATGGAGTCACATGGGTGACTCAACTGGGGTCCTTGGGTGAGTCCCTACCACTTACACAGCTCAGCAAGCCATCAAATGAAGGGATACAGGAAGAAGGTGCTCTGAGGTGTGATTCCTAGTCTGTCTGTGTCCTGATATTTTATAGACCCCGTTATAATCTAATTTTCAATTAATAATTGTAAATCTCTGTATTATGCAGTCTACTCGATCATTAAGGTCACTCCAGCACATTATCCTAAAAAAAGAAGGACTAAGGGGAAATACAGTTAGTGGCTTATGCTTGTATACCATGACACTCAGAGATTCTTTCTGGGTCACCTTGAAATGGGAGTCCTGTGGAGGGGCAGGGCAGAGGGGATGGAGAGGTAGGGGTCTAAGTGAGTAACTACAGGTTGCACACATCCATTTCAATCAGTGCCATGCCTTATAATGTTTATTTTTCTTAATATGCATTTGACATTCATGGAAGATTCCATTTTAAAAAGAAACTTGCCTGATAAAAGAAGTTTGAAATAACACTCTGAAGCCCATTTAGGGAGAAGATGAGGTTGAAAACGTACAGGCTAGTTCATTATTAGGAGAGGTTTCAGCAACCGTCTTAGCGTGGTGAGAGCAAACCTCTTAGCTGGCAAGAGCTCTTACACTGTAGAGGAGTCTTTTACCTTAACATTCTAAGGGCTATAATGAAGAATTTAAGTCTCACTTTTTGGCAAAAATAATGTTGAACGAAATAGATTTCATCTCCATTCAAGTAAGAATTGTCTAAAATTGAAGGATTCATTGTGGAGCTACAGTGAGCTAGAACACGCTGAGGGTGGGTGAGCTATGGGGTGAAGGGAGAGCTTGCTACCTCTGAACTTCATTTCTGTCATCTGAAAACTGGGAAATGAGTATTTCTCTGCAGCATTGAGAAGATTAAATGGCACAGGATATGTAAATCATGGATGTATACGCCTGTATATACAGAAGAGAACTCCGTCATTGTGAGTGCTTTTGGTAGGAGATTCAGTTTTCCACTCTGTACCCTAGAAAAGCTTGGAAGAGGCAAAGAAGAACAAATTAAAGAAATTTCAACAGAATGTAAAGGACTTAAAAATGTGGAGTGATACAGACCTAAAGTATAAGTAATTTAAAGGGTGGTTAACTTGAATTCATAGATGACTCCCCCCTATTGAGCTATTAATTGGAACTAGAATCATACTCCTAAACTCTTGAGATTCTGTGACCCATGGAACTGCTCTGGATGATAGGTAATCTAGCTGATGGTAACTGATTTGGCCTCATATGGGATTCCTATATCCTTAAAAGTTAGGATCTACAAAGGATTGTTATTTTTTAACAAATCTTCAAAGTGTAGTCACTGAAAATATTCTGTATTTTTTATAGTGGGAACTAATGAAACATAGTGAAACTATGCAACCTAAAATAAGAGATTGATTGTACCAGGACAATAATAATAACAACACGTGTTCAGTCTGGAATGAATTCATGCTGAAAACAGTATTGCAGCAATATCAAACATTTCCCTCTGCAAACCTCAGATTCCAGGCAAGTAGAAGCTAGGCTAAAGCATTCTCTCCCCCGTGTGGAAATGAAGAGTGTATATTTTGAACACAATGTGTGGTAGTCACAAAGCTACAGGAATAATCTACAGCTGTATGTAGGATAGAGGAAATGAGAAGTGGAACTTAAACACTAGATGTGAGCATCATGTTTTGATCTTAGCTCCTCATGATGTCCACTCTGTGGCCACAAACTGTGCCATCACACAGTTTAGATCATCAGGATATTTGCTGATATGAGTATGAACCACTGTAGTAGGCAGACCAAGCTGGTCCCTGCTCTGAAAGGACCTCCTGGTCTGGTAGGGGGAAACAAATAAAGATGAGGCAGTATGCCACACAGGGGCTGGGTGTCATGCTGGAACAAGCACGGGGTGCTTTGTTCCCAGTGTTGGAACATCGAGGATTTCAGGGTGAGAGGCAGGAGGTGGAGCTAGGAAGGGCAGCATGGTGGGCTGAGAGCGTTGACAATGGCAAACAGCTTTGGATTTGAGTGGGGAGGTGTTTTTAGCAGGGTAGACTCATGATCAATCTGTTTTGGAAGGATCACATAGGCTGTAGCTGGGAGAGCCCAGTTAGAAGGTGATTGTGGTAGGGTAGGTGAGGCACATGAAGTGGAAGGTGGAGGTGTTTTTGTGAGGCAGTGTTGGTTCCGGCTGTATAATTAGAAGTAAGGACCCTTTTGAAAAATAATGTTTTTTGTATCCTCTTTCCCGAATCCTTGTTTCCAAGTACCTGTACAAAGGGTATATGTTGAAAGTGTTTCAAAAGTTACAAAGGTATGTGTAAATATCAGCTACTAATAGGAGAGCAGGAGGAAATGGGTTAGATTATACATACTACTTTTAGGTATTCCTGGTTCTTTCACCATTGTGAGATATTAAATATGACTTTATGAGGGTTTTTTACATATTAACATAAGATTCTATTTTTTTCTCTTTAATATCCAAGATCTTAAAATTGCTGATGGGAGTGCAAATGGGCCCATCCACTTTGGAAACCAATTTATTATGAGTTTAGAGTGAATTTAAAGTTATATATCCCATGACACCTATATACACCTATATACGTTATTTTAAGAATCATTTGATTCAATAGCTCAGAATTGAAAATGGTTTTGGTAGACAAATCTATGTTTAGGCCCAGCTAACTGGGTATTTCCAGGCATTAGGTAGCAGACCTTTTGAAATAACCATTATTTTAAGAATTATTTCACCATTATTTCACTATTTTTTAAAGGACTGTAGCCCTTTTCACCATTATTTGAAGATGATTTGTTTCTTCAGCTCAGAGCCTAAAATGGTTTTGGCAGACAAATCTATGTTGAAGCCCAGCTAACTTGCTATTTCCTCTAGATACATATACACCTATATACACCTCTAGAATAGATACCCAGGGAAATTCTCACGCAGTTTGCTTAAGAGATGTGTATAATACTAGGGTGTTCATAGCAATACCGTTTGTGGTAATGAATGGATGATGAATGGAAACTACCTAACAGGCCATAATAAGGAAACTAATAGATAAATTGTTATTTATTTGCACAATAAAATACTAAAGAAATCTTGAAATGAACGAAAGTGCTCTCTCTCTCTCTCTCTCTGTCTTTCTTTCTCTCCCCCTCTCTCCATGGAAAAATTTTATTTTTATATTTTTTAAAATTTTTAATTAGTGTAGTAATTGTACATATTTATGGGATACAATGTGATATTTCAATACATGTATACATTGTGTAATGGTCAAACCAGGGTAATTAGCCTATTCGTCACTTCAAACATCTATTATTTCTTTGTGGTCAGAACATACAAGATCGTTTGTTCTGGCTGCTTTGGAATATTAATGCCTTGTTGTTAACATAGTCATGCTACAATGCAACAGGGCACCACAACTTTTCTTTCTTTCTAATTGTACCTTTGTACCTATTGACCACACTTCTCCCTATCCTTTCTTCCCCCTTCCCTTCCCATGGACAAATTAAAAAAAAAAAAAAAAAACTACATAAATTCAAGCAAAAAAGTGAAGTTACAGAAAAATATATGATGAAGGTAATTTTAAAACGTACAAGCCAATATACTTTATTACATATGCATGCATACACGTGGTAAAAGTACAAACCTGTGAGAATCACTCAGGCCAACTTTGTCACCAGTCTCTTCAAAAATATCCTGGTAGCACTTTAGTATATTTATCTGTAAATAGCAAGCTAAGTTTCACCAGAAGATCAATAGAGCTGTAAATGGAGCCTTTTTCCGTATACATAACTTGTGTGGTCCTGATATTATTACTATATTGACTGCCGCTAGTTTCCAGTTATTTAGTGCTTACCGTATACTTTTCCCATTTATGTGCTGGACTGGCCTTTAGGGATTTAGCTAATGTTACCTTGATGTATGTGAAAGCAGTATTTATCATTGGTGACAACATCTGTTTGGAATATGTGATCATATTTTCTAACTGTGCTCCTTAGAAAATGTTCAGTAAAGAAAGAGGGAGTGCAAAGTGTTGCTTTTCAGAACGAATAGCAGCGTTCCATTTGCAATAATGTCTTTTTTTTAGTGAGGACTCATTCTGTTGCAAGTGATGGAAACCAAAGTCCCACAAGTGTAAGACAAAATGAAGATTTATTCGCTCATGGAACTTGGGCAACATGTTAGGCATGGTAGACCCAGATGCTTAGACTCTGTTGTAAGGTCTGTCTTCCCGTTTGGCACCTCTCCCAGGCAGAAATAATCTGTGGCTCACTTACTCCCAGCTTAGCTACCCGAGCGGCCAGAGGCTATCTCTTCTGCAGAAAAGTCTTGGAGAGGCTTGGGTCACTTACCGTGGGTCACTAGCCCATTCCTGAACTGATCATGGTGGTACAGAGATTGGTCGGGATACTTATAACTGATCAGGTAAAGGGCGTTTGAGACTCAGATCAGGATGAACAAGGGAAGAGCATTTTATAAAAGGGAATGTGGTGTGGTGTTGTTTAAACCCATGTCAAGAGAAAACACAGTGGCAACACAAAAAACTATAGCTATTGTGGACCACCATTGCTTCTCTTCCTGTCATCTTTCTCCTCCACACATGCAAAGAGGGCGTAATCAATCAGCTATGCATGTTTTAAACATTCCTGGATTTCGTTAAAGCATAATTGACTTCTAGAAATGACTGGCCTTTTCCCAGGTGAATCTCTGCTTTTCCACAGTAATATTCATCATCGGTAGCATTTGGCTGAATGAGAATTAGGGAAGCTCCTCTAAGAGATGTCCCAGAAATTGCCTTGTTCAATGATGGGCTTAAAGACAAAACCCTTGATTTCCCACTTTGAGAACATTAGCGTTCCGAGCTAGTTCATTAGCTGCCTTCATTTGCACAGATACTGATGGAAGACTCACCTTCATCAGAATGCCGGCAGTGTGTGATCCGAGTGCGAGTGGGCTCTGCTATTAAAAGCTCAGTAATGACTTGCATCGGTTGATGCAGATTTGTGCTGCTGGTTACTCTGCACTCTGCACTTGGCGATGCTCTGATCACACTTACATCAGAAACTAAGTGTAATTAAGCGCTACCCTCAGCGCATCTCTTCTTTTAGGACATTTTTATTCACCATGATTTAGAACATGACAATTGGGTGAGATTAAAGCAGCAAATTGCGCCTATAAAGCAAACCCCTGAAAATAGCAAGGGACCATAAAATTTTATAAAGGGAATACTGCACATGCCTCCAATCCGATAAAACTTTTGTGAGCTGGGAGATTAACTGTGAAATAAAAGTAAGCCAATACAGTATGTGCAACATCCAGACGATAAATTGCATATTATTGTTTGGTATAACTTTTATGTTCCCTTTCCAAATGACTCCTTAGCATTGAGAGGATACCCCATGCAGCATACAATTAATTAGCCTTCAAGGCAATCAGCTCAGGAGACACTGGGTCACTCTGTGAATGTAAGGAATTTGGGCGACAAAGTTGTAACGTGATAGTGGTTGGTTGGTCTTTTGCGGGAGTTCTGTGGTTCTGGCAGTTAGACTTTAGTTTCCTTATTTGCTGGGTTCATGTTTATGTCCTGTCTGTTGTAAAGGATGGAACAGATTTCTCAGGCTCTTTGAAAGCTCTCTACTTTTTGCTTAGAAATCCCAGGGTTTTATTGCTACATGGTGTTGCAGTACTCATCTACTACAGCAGCTCTTTTAAAAACAAAGAAGCGGAGGTTTTGTGAGCAGTAAGTGGATTGCTTAGATTCACATGGTGATTTAGGGGCACACTGAATTCTCCTTCAGGAGATAATCATGCCCAGTTTTTGTTTTTTTCCTGTTAAAAGTGAAATATTGGAGAGGTATTTTGTCCTGGATAATAACAGCAAAAAAATAACTCTTTTAGAACGTTTAGAAAATCCAAAAAAATATTTTGAAGTAGATTTTTAAAAATTCATCCACAGTCTCACCAACTAAAGATATCCACTCTTAACATCATGTTGTATTTCCCTCCAGCTGTTTACCTACATAGATGAAGAAACATAACTATTTACCCTGAAAAATAAAGAACATTCTGTTTTGTTCAAGTCACCCATTTATTGGAAAGATTTGTTCATATGATGAAATACTTTCTTAGAAGCATGATTTTTAATAATTTTGCTATTTTCAAATTATATGGCTTTTTAATAATTTAATTATTCTAGTTTTGTTTTATTGCCAATCTCTTTTTTTTCCCTGAGTCTAGCTACTAACGACTCTTAAAAGTAAAAAGTGACTTGGATAGACATGAAAAATGACAGAATATTGATGGCATATAAATCTTTGTAATGTTTTATGTCCAGGGTAGTTTTATGGGAACAATTAAATCAAGTTTTATGTGATAACATCCACATTTTTCACACCGGATAAGGTTGGATAATATTATTTTTACATCAAGATAAATTTGTAAGTTAAGCAGGTTTCTTATAATTTGCATTTGCTTTCCTCGGACACGTGTGCTAGCTTATGGATGTCAGTCTGCATCACTTTAAGATGCTGTGTCCTTCACTAGTCTTCTGTAGCAGCCATCCATCCATTCATTCATGCGTCCTTTCATTTACATGTGCAATTAAACTCTGGCCTTTTAAGCATATGGCAAGCATCATGGTGTTTGGACAATAGAAAGATGAATATGACATCGTCTTTGACTTCAAGGAATTTTACTTTTGTTGAAAAGGCAGAGAAGTGAACAACTTACCCATTCCTGGGCAGAATATGTGGGATCATAGCAAGGCCATGTTCCATAGCCTGAAGATCAAGGTTTTTAACAAGTAGAGAGAAGGATAGTCCAGGCCGAGAGAACAGCAAAGACACAAAATAGTCAAAATCCTTGGCATGGTCAAGGAATGCTAGTGTTGTTGGAGAAAGGGAGTGTGGAAGGACAAAAAGAAACAAGAGATGACAGACTGTACAGGGAGATATGCTGCTTTTATTTGTCTTGTACATATACAGAGATAAATGCATTTTTCTTATTTCTGCCGGTGTTGATAATTTAGGTAGGCAACTAGCAATGGTCAAGATTGTACAAATTAGCCAGAGACCAGGGAGTTATGAGTCCTGATCTCTTCAAGTTATTTAATGATACGTAGTCATGTTTTTAAATGTTTCTTTTTTGAATGTAGGCTCTCTTTCTTAAGTGTCAAATGGCAATTGCAGAATCAAACATTGGCCATGTGCATAATATTTAGATATTGTCATCAAAGAGAGTTTTATTAATTGTTTACATTAAACCCATTTTGCAATTTCAGGCTCTTTTCTCTCACATTCAGACAGCACAAAATTTAAAGTATTCAGTTAGTTGGATGAATAGAGACCCCTGAAATTATTATTGAAAGAGAAACACAGCTTTATTACTTTCATATATACAATTTGAATTAAGCTAATAAAGAATTGCCTAATAGACACCCTGATGAACCTGCTTTAATGAGTACATGAAAATAATTTGTAATTAGAGTAATAATTTTATGCAAATGAAAGCTGACAAGGTTTTCAAGTGCCAGAAGATGGTTTGTTTTGTGAAATACAATAAAAATGCCTCTTAAAGTTATACAAATACTGACTCTTGCATTTACATAGTGATTTCTTACTTCTTTGAAGGTGTTTTTGAATACTTTGAAAAGTACCTTCCATTTGGTCCTCACAATGACCTAACAAGTATGTTAGGAATTTTTAGGTCCATTTTATAGATAAAAAGTGAGAGGTACATAGGAGTTAAATGATTTGCCACGTGTCACATATGAATAATTGATGAAACCAGGCCTAGAAGTTAGGTCCCTTGATTATTAACCTGTTGTTCGATATCTGTGTTTGTACTATTAATTTTCTTAGTATTGCTTCTTTTTCTCATTAGTTATAGTATAGATGACCTTTAGTGCCCTGTTTTGGACTTCACAAAAATTCCAAGAGCAATAAGGATCAAGGAAGCTTGATTATATTATCCTAAGACGACATGTATGATATATTTACCGTATTATTGCCTCAACAAATTGAAACAAACCCATAAAACCCAAATGCTGAAAAAAAATTCCACTCTTCTGTTTTTAGGACTAAGGTGAAATTTTCCAGTTTTAGAAGGTAAGAAGGGAACACTTTATTACATACAGAAAACTGTAGGTTTAAAAAAATGGGAAAGTCACCCAAAATAGCATATGTTTTTTAAGAATATACCCCAAGCTGGAGCCCATTCTTCTAAGTGAAGTAGCATAAGAATGGAAAAACAAGCACCACATGTATTCACCATCAAATTGGTATTAACTGGCTTAACTGACCAATACTTAAGTGCACATATAGAAGTAGCATTCATTGAGTGTTGGGCAGGTGGGAGGGGCAGAGGGGTGGGTGTATACATATCTAATAGGTGCAGTGTGCACCATGTCGGGGATGGACACACTTGAAGCTCTGACTCAGGTGGGGAAAAGGCAATATATGTAACCTAAACATTTGTGTACTTGTAATACGCTGGGAAAAAAAAGAATATACCCCAGAATGAAAGAGACATTATATTCTTACTCTGTCTTGTCTCCCTGTAGGAATGAATGGTGAAAAGTTAAACTTCCAGATTATTATAATAATTTTTGGATTTTCATTTAGATAATAGCCTGGAAACTATGCCAGATCCAGTATTATAAGATTAAGTAATAGGATATAAAAATAGGCCACTAAAGATGATATATTTTTATTAATTTTATAAATACGACATTTGTATTGAAATGATTTTACATGTTTTAGTAAAAAGATGAGTGTTTCTCCTCTAAACATACAGATAAAAAAGAAACTCTAAAAATATGAGCAACATGGAACTTCACTATATCATTTCCTTGTTATATTATAGAATTGGTATAAAAGAGCTCTTCCTTCAGGTCTGTGCATCAAGATTTATTGCTGGAAATAACAGGTATGCTTCATTGTGTCTCTGTGTCTTTTATATAAAAGCCTGTGACATGCATACTCAGTGCAGCATTAATCTTAGGCTGCAATACAATGATTTTACCATATTCTAAGTAGTATTGTAAATTCCTTTGCACTGTGCAAAGCTTTTTTCAGGTACTTAAGTCTGTCTCTCATGACAACCTTTGAAGGAACTGATGCGATTTGTTACATGATGTAATAAACAAAAATATAATGAGGGTTCTGGATAGAATAGAGTGACTCATGGTGAAATAATGCTTCAGTTGGAATGAACTAGAAAATAGCTAACCATTTATTAAAAATCTTCATAAATGCATCAGAGAGGTTTTGAAATAGTGATGACTGGAATGGCTAAAATTTCAGAGATGAGAAACCCAAGGAAAGTAGAGCTCATGATTGGTCTCTACATTTTCCCTGGGGACATTTGCTACTTCTGGATGTAGAAAGCTGAGGATAGGAGTTGTGCCAGGCACAGGGCTACTCTTTAGGGAAAGAAAAGCCTACAGAACTTAGGGTGATATCATGGAGTGGAGTGGGAAAAAAATGACTTAAGAAACCTCAAAACACAGCCTGTTTGCCTGTTTTCCACTCAATACATTTGCTGAATTCTGAAATTTAATAAGTTGGGACACAAAAAGAAAAAAGAAACAAAGAAAAAAAGAAAGCTAAAAATCTTTTGGAAAGTAGTATTAAAGAAACAAAGATTAATATTCAAGGCATGCTGGGATAATGAGCATGGTAGATGTTCAGTTGAAAGTTGTACAGGACCACTAATAAGAGGTGTAGACTTCTAAAGGTGAGCAGTCCAGTCTCAGAGAAGACTAGTCCCTGGTTGGATTAAGGTGATCACCTCTGATTGTTTATGCTTAGTAGAAAAACAGACAAATCTCTGTGGAAGAAGATAATATAATCTCAAGCCTTTACAGTTTTTCACAATGTCTGACATTGAATATTCCTGACAAAAAATCAAGAGAAAAAAACTATCAACGAAATGTATCCACAGGTGATCTAGAAATTGGCATTGTGTGACAAAGATTTAAAAATGGCTATGATTTATGTGTTCAAGCAAATGAAGGAAGTGAATAATAATGGATAGAAACATTCATAATTTCTTCAGAGAAGTAAAATCTATAAAAAGAATCAAGTGAAAATTGTAGAACCAAACAATATAATAAATTAATTACTCAGTAAATGGGTTTAACAGAAGATTAGGCACAGCAGAAGATAAGAAAAATAAAAAAAGTGGTAGAACCTATCTAATTAAAGCACAGAGGAAATAAAATAATGCAAAATAAAGGAATAAGAGATGAAATATAATGTAAATGTGTAACATACAAATAATTGGAGTACTGGGAGAAAAACAGAATTTGTGGCAGAATCAATATTCAATGAAATAATGGCTCTATATGTTCCAAATATGATAAAAGGTATTAACCCACAAATTCTAGAAGCTCTGTGAATCTCAAGTAGAAAACTACATAGAAAATGAAACTTAGGACATCATGGTAAAACTGATGTCAACTAATAACAAAAAAAATCTTAAAAGCAGCCAGGAGATGGGGTAGGGTAAAGGAGCCAGAGAAAAATAAGACTTACTATTTTCAAAATAGCAACAGTAATACCAACAGCTGACATCCTAATAAGAACAATGGAAGCTGGAAGATAATGGAATTGCAGCTTAAAAGTGATGAAGGAAAACAACTGCCAGCCCAATAGTCCTTTACTCTGTGAAAGTGGAGGTAAAATAAAGACATTTAAGACAAAAACTGAAGAAATGTATCACTGGCACCTCCACTATAATAGAGTATAAGCGCTTCCTCAAGGAGGAGGAAGCATAGAGATGCAGAAGAAATAAAAATGGAATGAGAAATACATGGCTCAATATAATTAAATATTGAGCATACAAAGCAATGATAATAATGTCTTTTGGAGTTAATTAGGAGTATATGTAAATCTAAAATCAATTATGCAGTAGTGACAATAATGCAGACATATGGTTGGAGGAGTATAAATCAAATCAAAATGTTATATGTTCTAGCATTATTAGAAAGTAGTCAAAGCAATATTTTTGACTGTAATTATTGAGATATGTATACTTTTGGGCAACCACTAAAGCATTAGTAAATAATTTATTATGAAGAAGTTACTAGAGGAGAAAAAGTATTAGAAAAAATGTTATTAATCTAAAGGAGAGAAGAAGAAATACAAACAGTTGGGTACAATAGATCATGGATGATAAAATAGTATATATAAATAGTTATAGGTCAGTGATCTTAAAATGCATCATTTCTTTCCATTAAAGAATAATTAAAAGACTAAAATTGCCACAATATGTTAAAAATACCAAACATATATTGTTTATGAGTGATCCACTTTAAATATACAGACACAGAAATATCACAACTAAAAGAGTAAAAAGATACCATTCATATAGTAAACAAAAGACAGCTGCTGGAGTCTTTTAATATGAGAAAAATAGAATCTAAAGCAAGAAGCAAACTCAGATAAAGAGGAATAATACATAATTATAAAGAAGGTATCATAGTTCTAAATTTGAAAGCACTCAGAACCATTAAGACATTTAAAGCAATAAATGGCAAAAAACTCTAGCATAGGCAAAAAACGTAATCATAGCAAGTGACTTGGACACACCCTTCTGTAACTGATAGAACAGGCATCCTCAAATCAATAAGGATATTGATGATTTGAACAACATATTAAAGAATCTTGACCTAATTAGCAGATATGGGACACTGCCTCCAATCACAACAGAAATTATACACACAAATTATACCTTTCTAAGTGCATATAAGTCATTACCAAAACTGACCATATGCTAGTTTATAAACCAAGGCTTATCAAAGACCAAAAGACATAGATTATTCAATATTATGTTATCTGATTACAAAGAATTGAAGTAGAATAAAAAACTAAACCATAACTAGCAAAAACACAAATTGCTTGAAAATTAAACATTATACTCTAATCTTTGTGTCAAAGAAATTATCACATTGGCAATTTAAAATCTTTTGATCTAAATTTTGATGAAGGTATGACTTATCAAAACTTGTGGGATGTAGCTAAAACAGTGAATAGGGGATAATTTATAGCCTTAAATTCATATGTAAGAAAGGAATAACCATGTAAAAAACAATGATTCAAGCTTCCATCTCAAAAAACTAGAAAAAGAATAACAAACCACAAAAAGTAGACAGAAGGACATACTAAAGAAAAGAGCTGTAAATAATTAAAGAGAAAACAAATATATGATAGAAAAATATCTGTAAGACCAAAAATTAGTCCTTCTCAAAGATTAATAGTTTTAATAGCAAGATTGATCAATGAAAAGTAAATTACCAATATTAGTAATAAAAAGGAGAACATTACATATACTAAAAAGAAAAAGATAAAATATTAGATCAGTTTGAAAATCAAAACTGAAATTTACAAATTCCTTCAAAAACAGAACCTACAAAAACAAGCAAGAGTAATAGAAAATTAGAATGTGTTATAAAGTTTTCCCATGTAGAAAATTCTAGACCTAGGTGACTTCACCAATGATTTCTTTCAAACAATTTAAGATAGAAATAACGAATCTTCACAATCTTTTCTAGATAAAGGCAAAGGGAGTACTTTCTACCTTATTTTATGATTCTTAGATGCCAAGACCATAACTTTAATCAAGTTAGGAATTTAGGTATTATGCTGTGTTATAATTCAAAAGGAGTTTTAACCCTTCTAACAATAGTTATTAGAATAATGAAAACTATTACTATTTCATTATACACATTTTAAATACATACCATAGTATTCAAGATGGATTTGTAGGAAAAAAGGCCAACAGAATTGTTACTGGATTACAGTAAATTTGTATGTAAGGAGACAGAAGTACAGAGAACTGTATTTCAATTGAATTCCACTAAAGATCCTTTGATGGTCAATGTATAATAATGGAAAATGCATTAGTTTGGGATTACAAAGACCCCGGTTCTATTTTGACTTCAACCATCCGTGACCTTAGACCTGTAACCTAATATCTCAGAGCATTTGTTTCCTCTCCTGTGATATAAGGGGTTTGGGTTAGAAAAGCTTTAAGAACCCTAATAACTCTGATGAAATTATGTTGTCTTTCCATTCCACCGCACTGAGAGAGAATAAACCACCTTTGCAAGTGGCAAGATTTAGAGATATTAATGCAGGTATTGAGTTGGCCCAATTAGCAACCCAAGAGAACTAAAAAAAGCCATGATGTAGGTGAGATTGCTGATAAATTCCTCCAATCAGTGATGCTGACAGGTGGCCTGGAGAAAAAATACGAATTCACAAACTCTTGGTATACTCAGTTGTTCCTAAGGCACTGGGAAAGCAGGCTGGCATCAAAAAGAACACATTGTCTAGGTCACAATCTCAAGACACATCCTTTTTACTTATACTTTCTCCATATGTTCTATGTCATTTTTTCCTGCCCATACACCTCCCACATTTCACACAGTTCTTTCTTTTTTCTTCTTGTCATAAGAATGTCAAAACTATTGGCTCTCTTCATTTTTATTATGCTGATGTCTCCAAGTAACTTGCTGCCAATCACATGTTCCAACTGACTAATGTACACCCAGTGCTGCAGATTTAGGGTATTTTGTTTTGAGTAAAGTGACCCCAAATGTTTCTAGACATCATAACCATGTAGTTACATGTTTTCCTTTATGAAACTTCTAAACAGAAAGATTTGAGAGATTATGTAACTTTATGTTTTCCTAGCTTCAGTGCAATAGATTTACCTTCTGATGAACACCATCCATCACACGATTTCTATGTAAGAATTTGCATG
>VSMD01102369.1:0-71609 GCA_008750895.1 Mirza zaza | reverse complement strand
CTGTGGAAGCAGCCCAAGTGCCCATCAATCCAAGAATGGATTAATAAAATGTGGTATATGTATACCATGGAGTACTATTCAGCTCTAAGAAACAATGGTGATATAGCACATCTAATATTTTCCTGGTTAGAGCTGGAACCCATACTACTAAGTGAAGTATCCCAAGAATGGAAAAACAAGAACCACATATACTCACCAGCAAACTGGTATTAAATGAGCAGCACCTAAGTGGACACATAGGTACTACAATAATAGTGTATTGGACAGGGGGACAGAGGGGGGATGGGTAGATACATATATAATGAGTGAGAAGTGCACCGTCTGGGGGATGGTTATGCTGGAGACTCAGACTTGTGGGGGGAGGGGGGCAAGGGCAGTTATTGAAACCTTAAAATCTGTATCCCCATCATATGCCGAAATAAAAAAAATAAATAAATAAAAATAAAAGGAGAAGACATACTCCTTTTGGTTAGAATAAAATTTTGGCTGCTGTAATACACACTCAAATAGAAATACCATAAACAAGAAAGTACAGCTGTCCCTACCCATCAGTGGGATCCACATCCACAGATTCAACCGACAATGGATTGAAAATATAGGGGGGGAAGAAAGGGTGGTTGTGTCTGCATTGAAAAAGGACTGACATTTTTCTTGTTATTGTTCCCTAAACAATATATATAATAACTATTTATATAGAATTTTCATGAATTAGGTATTATTAGTAATCTAGAACTGTTTTAAAGTGTGTAGGAGAATGTATGTGATTTATCTGCCAACACTACTGAATTTCCTCTTTTGTAAATTTTTTCTAGCATATCGTGGAGGTACAAATGTAAGGTTATTTATATTGCGCCCTTGCCCCCCTTTCCCTCTTGAGTCAGAAATTCAAGCATGTCTATCCCCCTGTTGGTGCACAACGCATTCATTATGTATGTACATACCCATCCCCTCCCCTCCCCTCTACCTGCCCAATACCCAATAAATGTTATTCCTATATGTCCTCTTAGGTGTTGATCAGTTAATACCAATTTGCTGGTGAGGACATGTGGTGCTTATTTTTCCATTCTTGGGATACTTCACTTAATAGAATGGGTTCCAGCTCTAGCCAGGAAAATACAAGAAGTGCTATATCACCATTGTTTCTTATAGCTGAATAGTACTCCATGGTACAAATATGCCATATTTTATTAATCCACTCTTGAATTGATGGGCACTTGGGTTGTTAACACATCTTTGAATTATGCTGTTATAAACGTTCAAGTGCAGGTATCTTTTTCATACAGTGACTTTTGTTCTTTTGGGTAGATGCCTAGTAATGGGATTGCTGGATCAAATGGTAGATCAACTTGTATTGCTTTAAGGTATCTCCATATTGCTTTCCACAGAGGGTGAACTAGTTTCCAGTCCCACCAGCAGTGTAGGAGTGTTCCTCTCTCTCCGCATCCATGCCAGCATTTGTTGTTTGGGGACTTTTTGATAAAGGCCATTCTCACTGGAGTTAAGTGATATCTCATTGTGGTTTTGATTTGCATTTCCCTGATTATTAGAGATGTTGAGCATTTTTTCATATGTTTGTTGGCCATTATTCAGTCTTCTTTTGGAAAGTTTCTGTTCATGTCCTTTGCCCACTTTTTGATAGGGTTGTTTGATTTTTCCTTGCTTATTTTCCTGAGTTCTAAATAGATTCTAGTTATCAGCCCTTTATCAGATCTGTAGCTTGCAAAAATTTTCTCCCATTCTGTGGGTTGTCTGTTTGCTCTCTTGACCATTTCTTTGGCTGTGCAGAAGCTTTTCAATTTGATCAGGTCCCATTTATTTATTTTTTTGATGCTATGATTGCCTTTGGGGTCTTCTTCATAAATTCTTTGCCTAGGCCAATGTCTAGAAGGGTATTTCTAACATTTTCCTCTAAAATTCTAATAGTTTCACACCTAAGGTTCAAGTCTGTTACCCAACATGAGTTGATTTTGTGAGAGGTGAAAGGTGTGGATCCTGTTTCAGTCTTCTACATGTGGCTATTCAGTTTTCCCAGCACCATTTATTGAATAAGGATTCATTTCCTCAGTGTATGTTTTTGTCTGCTTTTTCAAGATTAGATGGCTATATGAGGATGGTTTTATATCTGGGTTCTGTGTTCTGTTCCACTGGTCAATGTCCCTGTTCTTGTGCCAGTCCCAAGATATTTTAATGACTATAGCCTTGTAGTATAGTTTGAAGTCTGGTAAATTGATACCTCCCATTTTGTTTTTATTGCCTAGGATTGATTTTACTGTACCGGCTCTGGTTCCATATGAAGTGTAAAATTATTTCTCCTATATCTGTGAAAAATGATGATGGAATTTAATAGGGATTGCATTGACTCTGTAGGTCACTTTGGGTAGTATAGACATTTTAACAATGTTGATTCTGCTGACCCATGAGCATGGTATATTCTTCCATCTGTTTACATCCTCTGCTATTTCCTTTTTCAGTGTTTCATAGTTCTCCCTGTAGAGGTTTTTTTACCTTCTTCGTTAAATATATTCCTAGGTACTTTATTTTCTTTGTTGCTGTTTTCAGGGGAATTGAGTCTTTGATTTGGTTCTCACTTTTACTGTTGTTTGCATATATGAATGCCTATGATTTGTGAATATTGATTTTGTATCCTGAGACTTTACCAAATTCATTTATCAGTTCAAGAAGTCTCTTGGTTGAGTATTTAGGATTTTCTAGGTATAATATCATATCATCAGCAAAAAGTGAGAGTTTGATCTCTTCTGCTCCCATTTGGACACCCTTAATTCCGCTCTCTTTTCTGATTACTGTAACGAGGACTTCCAGCACTATGTGGAATAGAAGTGGAGATAGTGGGTAACCTTGTCTTGTTCCAGTTCTAAGTGGGAATGCTTTCAATTTTTCCCCATTCAGTTTGATGTTGACTGTGGGTTTGTCGTATATGGCTTGTATCATTTTTAGGTAATCCCCATATATGCTTATTTTGGTGAGCGTTCTTATCATAAAAGGGTGTTGAATTTTGTCAAATGCTTTCTCTGCGTCTATTGAGAGGATCATATGGTCTTTGTTGTTGCTTCTGTTTACATGGTGGATTACATTTATAGATTTGCATATGTTGAACCATCCTGCATCCCTGGGATGAAGCCAACTTGGTCATGATGGATTATTTTCTTGACAAGCACCTGGATTTGATTGGCTAGGATTTTGTAGAGAATTTTTGCATCTATATTCATAAGGGATATTGGTCTGTAGTGTTCGTTTTTTTGTTGCATCCTTTCCTGGTTTTGGTATCAAGGTTATGTTCACTTCATAAAATGTGTTGGGGATGATTCCATCCTTCTCGATGTTGTGGAATAATTTCTGCAGGATAGGCACCAGCAGGTGTGGCAAAATTCGGGTGTGAAGCCCTCTGGTCCAAGAATTTTCTTTTTAGAAAGGTTTTTATTGCTGCTTCAATTTCAGTACTTGATATTGGTCTGTTCAGGAATTCTATTTCTTCCTGGTTGAGCCTAGGAAGGCTGTGTGTTTCTAAGAAAGTGTCCATATCCTCTACATTTTCTAATTTGTGTGCATACAGGTTTTTGTAGTATTCATAAATTATATCTTGTATCTCCAAGGCATCAGTTGTAATTTCTCCTTCATTGTTCCTAACGGAGCTTGTTAGAAATTTTTCTTTTCTGCTTTTTGTTAGTGTAGCCAATGGTGTGTCCATTTTGTTTATTTTTTCAAAGAACCAACTTTTTGTTTTATTAATCTTTTGTATAGTTTCCTTGTTGTCAGTTTCCCTTAGTTCCGATTTGATCTCTATGAATTCACTTCTTCTGCTGTGTTTGGGGTTGGTCTGTTCTTCTTTTTCCAGCTCTTTGAGGAGATTCATTAGGTTATCTATTTCTGATCTTTTCAACTTTTGGATATAAGCATTTATGGAAATAAAATTTCCTCTCAGGACTGCTTTAGCTGTGTCCCACAGGTTTTGGTAACTTGTGTCTCCTTTGTCATTTAGTTCAAAGAATCTTTTGATTTTCATCTTCAATTCCTCATTTATGAAGTGATCATTCAGCAGCAGGTTGTTTAATTTCCACGACTTTGTGTAGAAATTAGAGTTTCTGTTAGGGTTGATTTGTACTTTTATTCCATTGTGGTCTGAAAAGATACATGGTGTAATTTCTATTTTTTTAAATTGTTTGAGACATACTTTGTGTCCTAGGATATAGTCAATCTTAGAGAATGGCCCATGAGCTGATGAGGAGAATGTATATTCAGTGGTTTGGAGGCAGAATGTCCTGTAAATGTCAGTCATGCCCATTTGTTTTAGAGTTCTGTTTAAGTCCATTATTTCTTTGTTGATTTTCTGTTTGGAAGATCTGTCCTGTGCTGTCAGTGGAGTGTTAAAGTCTCCAACTATTACGGTGTTGTTGTTTATCCATTTATTTAGATCAAGTAGAATTTGATTTATGAATCTGGGTGCACCAAGGTTGGGTGCATATATATTTAGAATTGTTATGTCTTCTTGTTGAACTGTACCCTTCACCATTATATAGTGACCTTCTTTGTCTTTTATTACTTTTGTTGATTTAAAAACTAAGTTATCTGTAATCAGCACCGCCACACCAGCTTTCTTTTGGCTTCCGTTTGCTTGAAACATTGTTCTCCACCCCTTTACCTTTAGTCTATATGCATCCTTGCAGGTTAGATGTGTTTCCTGATGGCAGCAGATACTTGGCTTGTGTTTTCTTATCCATTTGTCCAGCCTATGTCTCTTGAGTGGGGAGTTCAAGCCATTAACATTTATTGAGATAACTGATAGGTGGGGCAGATTTCTGTTCATTATGTTGGATTGAATTTTGTTGCTTTGTTTTCTCTCTTGAGCTATTGTGGTATCTAGGCTTTGATCTTTAGCTTTGAGTACATTTACATTTGTGAGTGTTTATTGTGCTGACCCGTGGGTAACACTGTTTTGAGTACTTCTTGAAGGGCTGGTCTTGGTGAATTCCCTCAGTCTTTGCTTATCTGAGAATGTCTTGATTTCTCCTTCATATACCAAACTTAGTTTTGCAGAGTACAAGATTCTAGGCTGGGCATTGTTCTGTTTCATAAGAGTGAGAATGGGGCCTCAGTCTCTCCTTGCTTATGAAGTCTCAGTAGAGAAGTCTGGTGTTATTCAGATTGGCTTTCCTTTGTATGTTACTTGCTTCTTTCATCTTACAGCTTGTAGAAGGGGCTCTTTAGTTGATATTTTGGTTGGTCTGATGACTGCATGTCATGGCATCTTCTTGTTGGCATTGAATCAGGGTTCCTCTGAGCTTCTTGAACTTGTATATCGAGATTTTTAGCAAAGCCTGGGAAATTTTCCTCTATTATATCTTCAAATAGCTTGTCCTACCCTTGAGTGTTTTCTTCCCCCCCTTCTGGTAACCCTATGACCCTCACATTAGGTTTCTTCACATAATCCCACATCTCTTGTAGGCTTTGCTCTTTTCTCTTGTTTCTCTATTCTATCTCTGTGACTGATTTATTTAATTGTAAGGTGTTATCTTCAATCTCTGAGATTCTTTCTTCTGTTTGATCTACCCTGTTCTTGAGGCTTTCCACTGTATTTTGTAGTTCCCTGAATTGATTCTTCATTTCCAGGAGTTCAGTTTGATTTTTCTTTATTATTTCAATGTGTTTAGTGAATTTTTCTTCCAGGTCCTGGAATATTTTTATGGTTTCTTTGTGTTGGTTATCCAATTTTTCTTGCAAGTTACTGAATTTTCTTACAATCCATGTTCAAAATTCTGTCATTTTAGTGGTCTGATTTTGGTTGATATCCATTTCTAAGGGGCTGGTGTTCCTCTTTGGGGGTCTGCTTTCCATTTGAGTCTTTATATTTCCAGAGTTCTTTCACTGACTTTTTCCCATCTGGATCAGTTGTTGCTTCTTACCTTTAGATTTTCGTTTGGATTATGACACGCCCTGTTAAGTCTCTGAGCCAGTAGGTGGTGTTTGTGGGTGAGGTTCCACCACACCCTGTATAAGTCAGTAGATGCCATAAAAGGGTGTGCAGAATGACCTCCCTATCAGTAGGTGGCGATTGCTGGGAGGAGCCAGCTACACTGTTGTTTCTGGGTCCTGTAACCAGCCCTTGATCCTCTGGAGAGGCACTATTGTGTCTCACATGGTGGGATGTGCCTTGGGACTTCCAGGTGTGTCCTTATTCTCCACCTCAGTGAGTGCAGGTCTGGGAGTGAGTCTAGGCAGAGCTAGGCTGGGTAAGCCTGCCCTCAAGCACCACTAATGCAGGGCTCAAAGGTCTGTTCTCTGCTTCTGGGCAAAGCTCTCAGGGAGGGCCTGGAATGGCCCCACTCAGCCAGAAAGTCTGCATGTGGGGGTGGGGCTCTCTGAGACCTGCAGTCTGGAGCAGGCCTCACTCTTTTCCACCCTCCCCAACTCTACAGCTTCTCCTGAGCCTCTGCCAGCAGGCAGGATCTCACACCAGTTGGTCTCCCCTGACTGTGATGTGGGCTGGGACATTCCCTGTACAGGATTGCAACCTGGGCTGGGCCCACGACCCTCCCATGGGATGAGGGGTGCCCTCAAGCATGCTGATCTGCCCCTGAAAGCACACACACCTTAGTAGGCTCGTTCACATATATGCCTTCTGTGCCCCGGGGCAATGCGAGACCTGAGTTCATGGGAACTCGTCTGCAGGTCTGACCTCCAGGCTCCAGAATTCACTCCCTGACTCCACCAGGGAGAGGAGTGCCAGTCCTACCTCACCCATGGGGTACCCAAGCTGGGGCAATGTCTCTTAGCCTCAGGATCTGCCCTGTTCTCCTGGAGTCACCAGGACAGCAGCAACTGGGAGGGCTGGCGGGTAGGGAGCTCAGAGTCTGAGTACCCCTCAGTCAGCTGTAGGGCCCCAAAAGGAAAGGTCCCATTCCCTAGAGATGCCTCCGGGTAGTGGCTATATTGTCTCTCTTGGCAGCCACAGATAGGAAAGGGGTAAGGGAGAATGTAGTAATATGGTGCCTGTCTAGCGGCTTGGGTCTGTGCACAGGGAGGCACCCCGAGGGAGTTGGCAGTTTGGTGCCATGATGGCAACAGGCTTACTGCTCACTGGCAACCGCCATCTCTGGGCTGGTGTCCATCGTTCTCTCCAACTGCTAGGGAGCCCATCAGCATTCCGAGATGCAAGGGAGGGGGAAGATAACCACTCCACCTACCCTTGTCACTGGTCTCTGAGCTTCTCAGGAGGTCTCTTCTTTCAGATCTCCTCTGCAACATCTTCTCATGGAGTCTCCCATAGTCTCTGTTACCCCTCCTTCTGACCCTCGTCCGATGTATGCTCGTCTACTTGCTTATTTTCTTTAATTTCTTGTAAAATCTGTCCTTTTTGCAGAGATACTCTGGCTGGCAGTTTCTCTTATCTGCCATCTTGCTCTTCCCCCTACTCTTCATCCACTATCTACCCTTTTGATATTTGGGTTTGGGTTATTTCACTCAAGATCCACCCAAGTCATTGTCGGTATAGATTTTGATTTTTTTTTCATCTTACCTTCTCACTGGTAGTGTATGAAAGATCAAATTCTCCAAATCTTACTCAACATTTGAAACTATCAGTATATGATATTTTAGCCATTTTAACAGGCATTTAATGGTACTTTATTGTGATTTTCATGGGTATTTTCCTATGGCCAGTGATGTGGAGCATCTTTTCTTTTGTTTATTTGCCATCTTGTATTTCCTTTGGTGAAGCATCAGTTCAAGTCTTTTTCCCTGGTTGAATGCAGCTCTCCACTTACTCCATGCCTGTTCGCACAGAGCTAAGTGTGGCTGGAGAACAACACACAATCACGCCCAATGGTTTCACTTTAAATTTATGACCTTGACCTTTATAAGTCCACTTAGCTAACCTGAACAATCACATATTTTTAAAAATTCCCTCTCAGTCCTCAAGCAAGCACTTTATGCCATCTCCTCCCTTCTGAAACTGCCTCCTCACTCTTTTATCACTCTCAGCTGATGCTCTGCTGAGACTTTCCCCATCTCCCCACCAGACTATCTGCCCATCTGCCTCTCAGCCCATTTCTCTGCCTTCTCTCTCATGCCAGCAAATGGGCCCTGCACACTCCTGAGGGAAATCACACTTTCCCCTGTGAGCTGGTTCCCCTGTCCCCTCCCCAAAGAAACACTTTGTATAATCAGTACCTCTCCCTCCTGAGTCTTCGATGTTTCCTGCCTTGATAATTGATTATTGCATTACAGTTCAAATAGGTTATCCTATTTCCTGGCTTAAAACACCACCAAGTCCACATTGTCCTCCATTCACGGCTTGATTTCTCCCCTTTCATTTAGGAAAAATCTCATCAAGAGGTTTCTGTACTCATTATCTTCATTTTTTTACCTACAAATAGCTCTCTCTTCCTCACCCTCTCTTTTTCATATATTCTCATATCTCTATGTCCCTCTTTTAGCTACATCATTAAATTTGTTTTCCTAGCTTTAAAAGTGATTTTTGAATTAGTAATACAGTACCAGGTTTTGAACAGAATAGAAAACCCAGAAATAAAGCCATATATTCACAGCCAATTCATCTTAACGAAGTCAACAAGAACATATACTTGGGAAAGAATGCCATATTCAATAAATGGTTCTGAGAAAACTGTATAGCCATATGCAGAAGAACAATACTGGATCCCTGTCTATTACTATATACAGAAATTAACTCAAGAATGATTAATGACATAAATGTAAGACCTGAAACAATAGAAATTTTAGACAAAAACTTAGGAAAAACTCTTCTGGACATTGGGAAGGCAAAGGATTTATCACATAAGACCCCAAAAACCAGTGCAATAAAAACAAAAAGATAAATAGGACTTGAACTAAAAACCTGCTTACAGTTGGTAAGTAGGCTCTATATTGGTTCCATGTGAATTTTAGGAACATTTTTTATATATCCCACACCATCACAGAGAAGGGGCATTACAGCAATCTCTTTAATTCCAGGTAGCTGCCTCATAGGTGAGAGGAGTATGTGTCTATCATGAATATAGTCAGTGTGTAGAGACATAAACTTCTTAGGCTGCCTGAATCACAACAGTTATCTTCAGTAAACAGGATTTATGGTAAAATCAAACCTCACCACTTTATTCTGAAAGCAGATACCTGAGTACAAATGGCGTAAGATTGAGATTGTGGAAATCCTATAACCTGACTACATGCCTGAGTTGCCTGGAATGGGCACGTGACCCTTGATGCCAAGTAATATTGGCAATAGACTATGAAAACAGCTGTTAATGACCAGTCATGGCTTGAAAGATTCTCCTTCTTTTTCTTTTCTTTTTTTTTTAAGCACTAGGCTTCAGCATTGGGATTAAAATATTCAATAATTTATGATGCAAAGAAATGTTCTGTCATCCAGGCCTTGTTTTTCCAGGTATGGAGCACAGGCAGAGTAAATGTACAGTAATTTTTAAGGGCTCTAGAATTTTCATAATGGTAACTGAGCACTGGCTTCAACTTAATATAACCAACTACACAATCTCCAATAAGAGAGTCAATCATCCTTTGAAGCTCTGAAGACAGATATTGATTTCTCTCTAGCTATGAAAATCTGAGATGTCATCTTCTTCCAATAGAAGCATGTTTCATCTACATGGAATTCTGTTGTCTACTGCAGCCATGTTCATCAATGATCTTAACTGGATCTTCTGGAAAACTTCCTGCAGCTTTTGCATCATCATTTCCTGCCTCACTTTACATTTTTATGCTATGAAATTGCTTTTCTTAAACCACATGAAACAAACTCCACTAGCTTCAACTTTCTGGTAAACCTCCTCATCTCTCTCAGCCTTTTGGTATTGAACAGAATTAGGACCTGGCTCTTGGTCTGGATTAGGCTTTAATAGTACATTGCAGCTTGTTTGAGAATATTGCACACACACCACAAGTATATTATCTCACAACTTTGTAGTCTAAAAGTGACATTAAGATGTGTACAGGGTTGGCTGCTGCCTTATCCTCCCAGTGGCTTCACATGGTCTTTCCTCTGTGTGTTGATATCCTCCTTTTATAGGACCGAGAGTCATGGAAGATTAAAGACCAGGCCAACAGCCTCATGTAAACTTAATTACACCTGTAAATTCCTCCATATACACATAATATACAGTAATATTCTGACTTAGTAAGAGTTAAAACATCGACATATGAATATTGGAGGGAAAAAAATTCAGCCCATAACAAGATCCTCAGTAAATGGTTGCTGAAAGAATTCATTAAAGAACGTTTCTCAATATTCAAAATAAAGTCTCATTCAAATATATTTTTTAAAATGATGAGTAGATTAATTGTTGCATGAGGCAAAGATGGAAGTATAAGATGAAAAATAAAATTTTGAATATCTACAACATTCAAAAATAGAAAATAACTTTCATGAAATAGATGAAGAAAATATTATATTGCTGAACTCTTTGCATTTTATGCAAGAAATCAATTGATCCACTGTTCATACTGCTGAATTTGGAAATGAAATATAAGTTGATTATTCAGAGCTCATAATAACAAAAGGAATAAGAATGGAAAGTGTAGTGAGCTATGGCTTCTAGAGAATGAGACTAATGGAAATTTTCACCTTGGATACATTTCTCTGTCATTTGGGAAAAAAGTATAACCATGAGTGTGTTACTATTATGATAAAGAAAGCACCAAATCATGGGGCAGGCTGTGGTGAGCCATGAATGACCCTATGATGGAGTTTATTCCTTAGTGATAAAACCTGACCAATATAAGCTCATATTGCTTGAGCTTGATACCTATGGACTCACTATAGGCAACTAAAGGTCTAGAACATCAATTACCTACAGAAGAGAAACACAAGGAATGGGATGGGAGAGGCTGATAGGAGAGTGGAAATGGAACAGAAGCCAAGAACATCTCAGTGAGGGAGCTCTCTCAAATGGCTATGGTCTCTGATTTGCCCACAGTCCCTCACTAGGAAATCACAGACCTGCCTAGCATCTTGCTAAACCTGGCTTGCTCACCGCCTTTCACGCCAGCTCCTGTAGGCATCTCCTGAATTCAAGGACAGAGAAGGGTCCACTGGACTCACTCATTTCCAGAAAGTCTCTCCCTATTAGCATGGGGCAGTTCTCGATCTCCAGACAGAAGAAACGAGAAAAGATAAGGGCTTCTTTCCAAGGTTAGAATAAGTTTTATTTCTCAATTTATATCTCTGTGTTCCCACCTTGGGGTGCTATATGCAGGGGGTCACAAAGTTTCCTTTATGAAAAGGCAGGAGACATGAAGCTTCCTTCTGGACACTGGGTGCTGGCAGCCCAGACTGTGCGAGTTCCAAGTGATGTCAAGCAAATCTTTCCCACTGATCCATTTCCCCATATTCTCCCCTTACTCAACCATTCAAATCTGCTATGATGGAAAAAACGTTGTTTTTTATATTTGCTTAAGAAGGAAGGGGACATATAAACATTGCTTCCTAGAGCTGAACTTCTGGGTTTTATTGTGTTATATGATTTTCAAAGTTATTTTCTTTTGTGTATTTGGAAAGGTCCCAGGAAGAAAAATACAGTACAAACTGGAATAATTGGGGAGTATTTCTTGTGGGCACTGTCAACACAGATAGGCAGGTTTAAGGGAAAATGACTGTGGAAGCACCCTAAGGCAGCACTAGCAAAGACTAGTTCCATCTATTGTCTTAAAATGACAAGGGAGGAGAAGTGACCATTAAGAGCACAGCCAAGGCCGTAGCTGTATTGCTAGGAGAGGAGACCAGGCAGTTGGAGAAGCACTGCCAATTCCAGTACACAGCCAAACAGGCAGAGAGCCAGGAGGTGCAAATCCCAAATCACTCTCCTCCTGCCCTGCAGTCTCCTGCTAGGGTCCCCCAGAGGATCAATTCAACCAGAAACCAGAAGGGAGAGGGTCCCACTGAGGAAGTACATAGAAGCCACCCCCTACAGATGCCAAACACACTACAAAAGGATGGAAAGCAAATCCTTGAGGAAAATGAGAATAAGCCTCATCCCTGCTTATGTCTTCCTACCTCCAGGGGTTTCCTCTATCTAAGCGTCATTGAATCATGTCTCGTATTCACCCTATCCATCATGAGCCACAAACAGAGAACAGTTATATTCTGTTTGTCTTCTTTGTCTAATATCATTTTTATGGAAAAATACCTACATTAATCAAAAACGGCTAGGAAATGTGATTTTAAAAAGAGAAGACATACTCCTTTTGGTTAGAATATAAGTTTGGGTGCAATACATACCCAAATAGAAATACCCAAAACAGGAAAGTACAGCCAGCCCTACCTATCAGTGGGTTCCACATCCACAGATTCAACCGACCAAGGTTTCAAAATATTTGGAGGAAAAAAAGGTGGTTGTGTCTGTATTGAAAAACTACTGACATTTTTCTTGTCATTGTTTCCTAAACAATAGATACAATGACTATTTACATAGCCTTTTCATTGAATTAGGTATTATTACCAATCTAGAAATGTTTTAAAGTGGACAGCAGAATGTGTGTGATTTATCTGACAACACTATTCCATTTCATGTAAGGAGACAGAGCATCTGCAGACTTGGGTGTGCACCTGGGTCCTGGAACAAACCCTTTGCTCACAGTCAGGGATGAATGTATGCTACACCTGAGCTAGGGGCTCTAAGGCATCACTCATTAGCACTCCAAGGATGTTTGGCCCCAATCCCAAATAGAGTTGCTCTCATTCTCATAATGCTCCATGGTTTCAGCCACATCAGCATCCAGACTGATGGAGGAGGAAGACGGGGAGGGAAACTCTGCTCCTTCTGTTAATCCCACGTGCCAGGAGTGGTGACCCCTCTTCATCTCACCTCCCACTGGCCAAAAGCTCGTTACAGGGTGTCATCCAGGATCACAAAAACTGGGATGGAGTTCCTTTGCCGCTTTAAAACTTTCAGAATTATTATACGACACAAGAGGAGAATGGAGATTGGGGGAAACTAGCAGTCCCTGCAGCCCCTGATCAGCTCTTAGATTCTGCATTCATCTGAAGGTTTTTGGAGAGCTCCTCAGAAACACTGAATGGTGGAACAGAGAATCGTAGGGAACTCCAGAGATCGGGAGCTGGTCCTGGGCCTGCTCTTTCTGGTGTGAGCCCAGGAAAAGCCTTTAACTCTTTACCCTTCAGCTTCCTTTTGTGTTAAATGAGGATATTACACTAGCTAGCCTCTGGGGAAGATGTGCTAAATGTTGTTCACAGTATGGAGCAACATGGACTAGTCCTATGGAGCTTTAGCTTGATATGAAAGACAGATGCATCATGCTAAATAAAATGTACCAATTGGGAAGAGCCCTGAGTGGGGATAACAGAAGTTATGGTTTTCCTCCCATTTCCTTTTCTGGTCAACTAGACTGTGGGAGATAGTTTCTCTGAGACAGCTCGTGATGGCACCTTCAGTCCTGATGCCTCCCTGCGCCCAGCAGAGAGATGCATCTCCTTCCCACTGGGAGGTCTCCCTCCCTGTGAGTCTTCAGGAGTCCAGAGCAAAGGCTGCCTTGGTGAGAAAGAAAAGTACTCAGGAATTTTGATATCTGCTCATAATTGTCATTCACTCACTTTATTTTCACTTCACTCTATTTTGTTTCCTGTATGATTGACTTCTGTCTTTCTATCTGGAAATTGCGGAGGTAAGCTTTTCTCCAATCCACAATGTTGACTGCCAACTTGGATATAACTTGGGAATAACTCCTCTGATTTCCTCCAGTGGTAACCAACCTTTTTGGCACCAGGGACCAGATTCTGGAAGACAACTTTTCCATGGATGGGGTAGTGGGGTAGGAAGCAGAGTTCAGGTGGTAAAGCACACCTGTTATATTCGAGATTCGCAGGGCCACAGGACAGAGAGACAGAGTCACCGAGGCTGTAATTATCAATAGGAGTTTTATTGTCTAGCTCGAGCTAGGGTCCGAGCCCCGAGAGTGCCAGCGCAGTGGCCTCTTCTGTGGGCAGGGACCCCCCCCTTTGTGTGCTAGTGACCCTTTTATAGCTAAGTTGTTTACATACTGATCATGCATCTGCTCCCACAGTGATTCTTACTTCATCCTGCCCCTGATAGGCTCTAACCTGTTCCGGGTCCTAGCTGAGAGACTCTGGTTTCCACCTTCTTTGTCTTTTTCCTCTGCATCCCATAATGTACTCATAATGCCTTGCGGTTAGCAAACAAGCAATAAACGGAAACTAGAAGGTGTCCATTGTCCTTATAGCCCAGTATCTTACACACCCAGTACCTAACAGATCACAGACAGGTAGGACGGAGCCCTGGGGATGGGGTCCACAGATGTGTAATAAACACACAGGGTTTGTGTGTCCAGAGACTGTCAAAATGGTGGACTCTGGGGGATCCTAGTTTGGTTCAAATGCACACTATGAGGAAAGAGACAAATAGTTCGTCCTTTCTATGCTCCCATTTCACTTCTGCAATATGACAATAATACTAATTTTTAACTCATGGGCTTGAGATAGGATTAAAGGAGGCAATACATTAATAACTCTCAGTCAGCTGCTATTATTTGCCTGGATGTGAGCTCTTCCTACTTCTTCAATTGAAATCTGAAAGACCATCTCCCTTTGCATTCCAGCCCTGAATGTTTTCTATTTCTCCTCCTACACTGCTCTCACAGAAAAGCTTTCATCAGAAAAGGACACTCTGCTAAAGATCTCCCAGGAGAGAGAATGAAGGAGGTGTATATGGTACACACCCAGCATACACTCACTAGCTCTCCATAGATGTTTTCATACTTCACATCCCTCCTTCAGTGGCACTGAGACCTCACTTTCACTTACTCCTTCCTCCTCTGCATTGATGAGCAATTCATGTCACCCACACCTACCCCCACACTGGACCAGAGTGATTCTAGGTGCTTAATAAACCCACACTAAGTTCTCATTTCAAAGGTACTCAGGGGTTCACTTCAGATATTTAAGCACACATACGTAATTCTTATAAAAACACGGAGCTTTCCACAAAAAGAATTCTGATGTATGAAATTTTCTTCATTTCTTTATACATGTATGATCTAATGACTTTCATTGTGTGTTCCTTTTTAATTTTCCATATATCACAAATCTAACACTACCATTAGACTCCTCATTCATGCATTCACTCATTGAATAAATACTTATTGAGAACACAGTGTGCTGTACACAGAGACAGCACCGGAGATACAAAAAGTGCACCTGTCCTCAATAGCTGACACACTGAGCCATTTCTAGCCCAACAGGCCCAGCCATCCTCATGCCTGTCCTAGCAAGAGGTCTCATCACCTCATGTCCCTAATATATGGTCTTCTCTCTCCTCTGTGGATGGACCACTCTTAGTCATAAGGGTGTCACATCACCACTTTGTCTTTTTGAATTCCTACATCACCTGAAAATTCGTGGCTCAATATAGAGTAATGCTTTGGTCCATAGCCCTAGCCTGATGTGTGGAGGTGTTCCCATCACAGAAGGTTCCCATGTCAGTAGAGGACCTGTGTTACAATAGAGAGAGCCCTGCCTTTAGTCAGCTAGAGCTTGGTTCGAATCCAGGTTTGAGAACAGCCCTCGTTTTGTTTGATTATTTATTCTCTACAAACCTCTGTTCCCCTCCTCTGTAAAATTGAGACAGTGATTCACACATTCCAGGTGGTCCTGAGAATGAGAGATGACACAGTGGTTGCTCAAATCTTGTGTTCCCAGGGACACTAGTGAGGCTTTCTGAGCATGGACCCCCCATCCCAGCCCAGAGCACAGAACTCACACCAAGGAATGGAGGTGCTGAGCCCCCTCCTATAACTTGCTACAAGCCAGCCCTGATTCCAGTCTTGCTGGTGATCACCACTGCCCTGGTTGGGCTGCTGGGAGACGGGGATGTGTTCTGGTTCCTTGGATTCCGCATGCGCAGGGACGCCTTCTCTGTCTACATCCTCAACCTGGCCGGGGCCCACTTCATCTTCCTCTGCTTCAACTCTATGAATATCCGGAATAAACTTACCAGCCCATTGAGTTTAATGAGCAAGGTCTTAACCTCCATGAAGCACTTTTCCTACCTTGCAGCGCTGAGCATGCTGAGTGCCATTATCACCGAGCACTGCCTGTCCTCTATTCTCTCTCTTCCTCTCTCTCAGCTTTGCAGCCCTTCTTAGTGGGGTCCCTGGATGGCTCTGATGTCTCTCTGTATGATCCACATCCAGGCCACAACTGTTCTCCACTCTCCTTAGTCCAACCTTCCACCCTTCAGCCTGGACACTCTGACAAGCCATGTCTTTAGTTGGCCATCTTGGTTCCCTCTCCCTGTCCTCGTTCTTAATGACTCCTATATCCATGGCCATGGTCAATCCAACATCCTCACCTCACCATATTCTAAATATCTCCTTCCTTTAACCTTGTCATATCCACCCCATTCAAACCATTCACTCTAGGATCTTGTCATCACCCACAATGGCATCACCTCTAAAGTCTGTTTCAAGATCACACTGTTTGACCCTTACTTCTGATTTTACACTAATTTTTCCTAGTGCCTCAACTCCAGGGACTCTCCCACACCATCCTCACCTCTAGTATCTTGAACTAACATGGCTCATTGACCACCACTTCATACTTACATCCTACTAAGACCCATTGTAATCACTACCCTGCACATGCCCTCCACCCCCTGGCACATTCTCCTCTGCCAACTTGCCTGACCAAACCCCACCTGCCTCAATCCATTTTGCACACCCTGCATGCCTGCTCCTAGAGAGCTGAGTATTGGCCAGTACGGACACTAACCTCTTTACATCTCACGAGAGACGTAAATTTCTCCAGTTGTTAACACAAATAAACTTTTTAAAATAGTAATAAAAATGTACTGTTCATAACTAATTAAGGATTTAAGAACAAAGACTCCAACAAGTTGTTGCTTCCAGAGAATAGGATTCAGGAAGACTTTCAGCTTTTGATACACACTTCCACTACCTTTAGAAATAAATTGTAAACATGCACACATTATTACTTTGGTAAAACAAAAGGGGAGAGGTGGGACAGGCCACAACGACCATGAAAGACACTGAGGAGGGTGCACTTGTTTCTTAGTTATAAACCCTCCCAGCACAGGTTCAAATTGCTTAGCATGGCTGCTCCTGCACACAGTTGGCAGCAAAAGGCTCCAAAACAACAATCATTTACAGGGACGGGGACCGATTGGAGTGGGGAATGAACAGAAGTTGAGAGATAAGAGAGAGACCAAATGTGGAGGAACATCTCGTGACAGGTCATTACTCAAACAACTCGACTCTCTCATTGGCCAGCAGGTCCCTGTACAGGAAATCACAGGGCCCTGCAGCATTTTGATAAGCCTCACTCAGGCACCAGGCTTCTGCCACCTGCTGCAGGCACCTCTCCAGGGCAGAGTAGCGCCCTCTAGCAGTTGTCATTGGTAGAGCCCAGTTTGCCACCTCCTTGAACACAGATCACCTTCCCCTTCCAGTAGGAAGAATGGAAAAAAATGGCTAGAGCTTATGTAGAACCTATTTCAAAAGCCATTGCAGGGAGGCTCAAGCTGGAAGGACAGGAGACATGAACCACCCTCTTGGCAACTTTAGGGGCTGGCAGGCTTGACTGGGGGACACCTGGGTGCTGTCACCTGGGGCTGTTCCCCTTTACTGTCACCATAGTCTCTTTGTCATCCCAATCATACTAATTTGCTCTTATGCTAAGGAATCTGCTGTTTTCCTTAATTTGGGAAACACGTTGTGGCACATGCATGCTTCTCAATGCTAAAGAGCTGTTAATAAACCAGATTTCATTGATTTCCTTGCTTTTTTCCCCAAAAGTTTTCCTCTGTGTGTATCTGGCAATGTCCTAGCCTTAAATACATGGCCCAAACTGAAATCACTGAAGAGAGTTTAATTAAAACACTAGTTCAAAGATGGCAGGTGAAGGGACTATTATAAGAGATGATAACGCTCCAAAGGCAAATTATTAGAAGGAGTTATTACTCCACCTGAGCGGAAGAAGCAACGGAAAGTATGAAATATAGACTAAGAAGATTCAGAGGCAGAAAGTATGTTAGGGGTTTCGAGAAGATAGGGGAAGAGAGAAGGGTAGGGAGTTATTGTTTAATGGGTGCAGAGTTTCTGTTTGGTGCATGAAACGCTTTGGAAATATGTAGTGTCTATGGTTGCACAAAAATGTGAATGTAATTAATGCCACCAACTCAGACACTTAAAAATAATTAGAATGGCAAATTTTATGTTATCTATGTTATCATATTTTTAAAATACATTATTGAGCAAAGCAAACTCTAATCAAAATCATGGTGGTAGACAATGCATTGGCTTGGTATTATATTAATACATCCAAGTAAACCCACTTAATAATCTTCTTTATCATTCCCTCTTCAAATACCTCTATTCAGCTGCACTGCCACCTCTCTCTCCTTTAACAACCTTTACCAGCCTTAGGGTAGGGGCCTATTCTCCCCTAAATGAAGGGTATTTCAGTTCAGCAGTGAATCCTCCCCTTAAACTATATACTTAAATTCTTTTAGGTACTACTGGCCCTCCCAGATTTAAAGGCATGACAGTGGCCATCATTAGTTTTCCATAATAAATATTATAATTAGTCAGCTATTATATAATAGCTATTGCACACAGAACAATTACAAAATTATTATATAATAACTACTATGAATACAGTACATAATTATTTCAAACATGACCAAGCTTTCCATAGAGGGAGAAAAGATGAATGAAAACTGTCTTTATTGCAGGAATACATGTGTACTTTCTGGTTACTTTAATTTCTTTAAAAATTTTTTATTTTACGTTACCCAAATCTTTCACTACACTTAGATACCCATTCATTCACTTATTTATTTCTTGATTACTAGTTTTTGGAATGCCCACTGTATCCTCATCTTGAAACTAGGCATTCAGGAACCAGCAATGGACAGCAGAAAAGGGCACAGGTTGATATCCCCACAGGTTGATACACTGAGGCATTTCACACCTGGCCATCCTCACACCTGACCTAGCAAGAAGTCATTTTCCTCTCAAGTTCATAAAGCATAGTCTTCAGTCTCTTTGGTAAAAAAGAGGACCGCAAACGGGGCCTCATGTGTCATGCCTGAGGCTTCGGATTTCCTGCCCCTGAGAGGAAACCTGTGTTCCAAGGACAGAAGGAAATCTGGGCTCAGAAGGCTGTTGCTGTCCCACATGCCCTGCACAGATGGTTCTCCTGCTGCTTCCTGAGGACCAGTCTCCAGGAAATGGTTGGGAGAGTGAATAGGAGGGTTTGGACTTTAGAATAGTCCTATATCAGGAGAGAACAGGTGTCGCAGTAGAGAGACCACAGGCTTTAGAGTCAGTGAGACTGTGTTTGAATCCAGCTCCCAGGACTGCCGAGCCTTCAATTAATTCCTTATTCTTTCCAAGCCTCTGCTCCTCTCCTCTGTGACACGGGGACAGTAATGCCCACACAGCAGGTGGTGTTGAGATTTAGAGATCACACAGCTGGTGCCCAAGTCTCTTTCTGCTCCCAGGGTACCACTGCAGGGTTTCAGAGCATGGATCCAACCATCCCAGCCTTGGGGACAGAACTCCCACCAACTGATGGGAAAGAAAAGAACCCTCCACTAGTTGTGACGTGATGACCCTGATCCCGAACTTGCTGGGCAAGTCACCATGGCCCTGGCCAGGTGGACAAGAAGCACACTGTGCTCTGGTTCCTGGGCTCCGCATGTGCAGTAACACCTTCTCCGTCTACATCACGGGGCCAACTTCCTCTTCCTCTGCTTCCATGTTCCCAGTTCCCTGAAGAAACTCACCAACTCTTTCCATCCCATCTCTACCTTCATCCACCACATTAAATGCTGAAACAACTATATACATATGTGTGCATACACATATATACATATACCAACACACAAATACATGTATAGTCTCTCTCATATAAAATATACAGTGGTCTGTATCACTTTTATTTAACCTATCTTGGAGGTCCTTTCATATCAGCTTGTTGTTCTTTTCATACAGCTACAGAGTATTCCATAAATGGACCATAATTTACACAGTATCAATAGTCCTTTTGGCTGGTTACAACCGTTTATTGCAAGTAATGCTACGTTCATTGACTCTGTACATATGTCCCTTGAACATACCCAAGTATATGTCTGGGATAAATTCTGAGGTTAGAAATTACAAAGGATGATACTTGTATGTTTGTACATGTTGCAAATTGCCTTCCCTGAAGGATGTATATATTGGCACTCCCACCAGACAAGAGTGAAAGTGGCTGGTCCCCACCATCTCCACACAGTACATTATCAGACCTCTTGGGCTTTTATATGGGAATGAGTTAAATGTAATTCTGTGTAATTTTAATTCATGTCTTTTGTTAGACTTGCAATGCCTATCATTCCATATGTTTAAGACCCATTTTTATTTTCAACAAATTAGCAATTTATGGCCTTAGTCATTTTCTCATTGACTTTTTAAGTTTTAAATCATTTTACGGAAACTTTTTAAAAATAAGTTAGCACTATGGCTATGATATGTTACCACTATTTTCCCAATATTTCATATTTTGAGTATTGTATTTCATGCCATGCCATAAATGTCTTTCTTTTTTACTTTATTACTGTTGGTTGTTTGACCAACAACATGCCCTGCAGCCTCCTGCCTTCACTGTCTTCTTGTCCAGGGTGGTGTTTCAGATGATGTCTGAGTGCCCTTCTCTCCCACACCTGTTCCACTTAGTCCTTGGAACATTCTTCCTCTGCCACTACTCTGAAAGATCAGCAATGACTCCACATTGCTAAGCCAAAGAGCAATTTCTTGACTGCTCAACTGTAACTGACACTATTTACTGACCAATGACTCCATCACTTGGGATCCTGGGACACTGTACCCTCCTAATTTCCCTCCTTTCCCTACAGTTGCTCCTTTACAAGTTTTGCCCGTGACTGTTATATGCAACCTTTATCATATACTAAATTCCTACATGCATTTCTATCTGATTCTAAGATGCTTGCTCCAAGATTAGTTTCTCTATGAATGGTTTAATAGGATTCGTACAGACTCCTAACAGCTGGAACAGCTCTAAACCCCTTCAGGCCTCTTCCCTTTTCAGTCTCTATTAACTTTATGCCCAGTTCCTTGAGGATAAGCCCCAAAAGACTATGGTCTAGTGTTATTCACACTGTAGATCAAATGCCTGACACAGTGCAGGTACATAGCATGTCCCTATTAGTTTGCTAGGATGGCTGTAACTCAGCAGCACAGACTGAGTAGATCCAACAACACAAGTTTATTTTCTCACAACTCTGGAGACTAGAAGTCTGAAAAGAAGGTTTGGACAGGGTTGGACGGTGTCTTATTCTCTCCCCATCTTCACGTGGTCTTTCCTCTGTGTGTCTACATCCTAATCTCCTCTTCTCTAAGATCACAAGGCCTGTTGGATTAAGGCCCGGGCTTGCAGCCTCCTTTAAACTTAATTACCTCTTTAAAGTCCCCATCTCCACATACTGTACAGTAAGATTATGACTAACTTGGGGTTAGGACATCAACATATGATTATTAGAAGGACAAAATTCATCCCATAATAAAGTCCTCATTAAATAGTCACGGAATGAATGCATTCAAGAACTTTTCTCAATATTTAAATCAGAATCTAATTCAAATGACACTTTTAAAAATGATGATTGGCTTAATTTGGCTGTAGCTTGAGGCAAACAAAGAATGAAAGCACAGGATAAGATTTAAACTGTGTTTGCACCCAGGATTGAGGACACCTCACCTTCTCATTAGGAATTTATTCCCCGTGTGCCTCTGTTTGCCTCCTCTATAAAACAGACACAGTCATTCACACACTGCAGGTTGATCGTAACAGACAGACATCATGCAATTGTTGCTCATGTCTTGTTTGTGTTCCCAGGGGCTCGAGTGGAGCGTTTCTGAGCATGGAGTCAACTACCCCAGCCAGGAGCACTGAATTCACAAGGAATGGAAGTAACGAGATCTTTTCTCCAACTTGTGGATTGGCAGCTCTGATCTTTCCTTGTCTGACCGGCATCATTGCCCTGGTCGGGCTGGCGGGAAACGGCGTTGTGCTCTGGCTGATGGGCTTCCGCATGTGCAGGAACGCCTTCTCCGTCTACATCCTCAACCTGGCCGTGGCCGACTTCCTCTTCCTCTGCTTCCTGATGTTACAATTCCTGAAAAATCTCATTGAGTTCTTCCATTATCCCTTCCTCATCCCTTCCAACTTCCTCTATGTGTTGGCTTTTTCCTACCTTGCAGGGCTGGGCATGCTGAGTGCCATCAGCACTGAGCACTGTGTGTCCGTCCTGTGGCCCATCTGGTACCGCTGCCACCGCCCGAGACACACGTCAGCTGTTGTATGTGGCCTGTTCTGGGTCCTGGCCCTGCTGCCAAGCACCATGAATCTCATCTGTGGATTACTGAACATTGATGGCCATAATACGTGTAAGACATTTAAAATCATTACATTTATGTGGCTGGTTGTTTTCCTTGTGGTTCTCTGTGGCTCCAGCCTGACCCTTCTCCTCAGATTCCTATGTGGTTCCCAGAGGATGCGGATGACCAGGCTGTATGTGACCATCCTGCTCATAGTGCTGGTCTTCCTCCTCTGTGCCCTGCCCTTGGGCATTGCCTGGCTCGTATATCCAGTTTCACATTCAAGTCAAATGTTATATGTATGCAGTTTCCATGTTCCTGACGTGTGTCAACAGCAGTGCCAACCCCGTCATTTACTTCTTTGCGGGCTCCTTTAGGCAGCTGCAGCAGCAAGGGCGGCAGACCCTGCGGCAGGTTCTCCAGCGGGCTCTGCAGGACACCCCTGAGGTGGATGAACATGGGGGCAGCCTTCCTCAGGGACCCCTGGAGCTGTCGGAAAGCACATAGGCCAGTGAGGAACAGCCTCTGCACTGGTCAGTCACACGTGACTCAGACAGCAACTCGGTCCGGCACGCTTCGCCTTTACATGCATTTCTCTCAACCTTGTGCCACTGAAATGCGTCAGTAATTCCCCAATGCCTTCAGATAGATTTCTTTTTAACTTGGCTTTTCTAGCTTTACTCAGAGAAAACATTATCTGAAAGTACATTGTCTCCATCCTTCCTGACATTACCAATAATATTCTCATGTTATCTTCCTCTGAATCTGTCTATTGAACACATTTTCTTTGCACGTTTCATTGCAGTGGAAAGCATGCCTGTCCCAGAGCACACAATTCTTCTCTATACTTGTTTTCTACCTGACAGTATTAAAAAAGACTCCTTATTTATCACTCAGAATATGTTCTCCTGAAAATTAAATTCATTCTGTGACTGGGGAGGCCACATTGCAGGGAGAAAGCTGGCTCTGAATGAATGAGCTCTGCTTCCCATAAATCTGAGTTCTCAGCTATTAGAGAAAATAATGTCCTTAGCGACAGACTCTCTGCATTTATAAAAACAGTCTAGAACATTGATTTTATATGACATATCCTTTGACCATGGCATGTGATATGCCCATGGCTGTCATTTGCTCATGGCATGGTAACAAGTTGACCTTGGTTTCTAGTAAAGAAAACCATGGACTCCCACCCTGGAAAACTAGTGACTGCTCCTGTAGGCCTTCCTGCACCTGGGGACCAATGTTCAGTCTACATATAATATTCCATGGTTCCACCTTCACTATTGGCAACCTCAGTATTGTTTTCAGGGAAAAATTTGTCTTGAGAACCATTTATTATTAGCTTAAACCTTCCTTTATTTGTAAGAGGACTCTGTATACTTCCAGTTTTTCCAAAATTATTCTGCCTGTAACTTTCGGTTAGTTCCATGTACAGTCACCATGGGGTTCAGGATTGAAAACATGTAACCTTTTCATAATAATGTTTGTTACAATATACTGATAAGAATGTTGGGCTAGCACTGATTTCTGATACACGCTGGGACAGAGATGAACCTTGAGAAAATCTTGCTAAGTGAAAAAAGCCGGACCCAAGAGAATAATATTGTAAATTCACGCCCTATATGGTATCCACACTAGGAAAACTGATCACACAGATAATATGGAGGATGAGGTAAGGGGAGAATGTATAGTCATTGTTTAATGGATACAGAATTTCTGTGGGACATAATGAAAATCCTTTAAATGGTTACCATTTACTCTAAATGTACTGAATGCCACTGAATTCTACACTTAAATAGTTAAAGTAGTAAAATGTATGTTATGTAAATTTTATTATAATTTTCAAAAATGATTAATTAAGGAAACTAGGATCGACACAGAGTTGAGGACTAATCTGTGCCACTGGTTTCTGTTTCCACAAAGAACTCAAGCAGACAGAAGGGGCCACCGTGACATGTTGTGACAACACAGCGGACTCTCTGCTGCTCACAAGCAGTGTGGCTGCCCCTCAGACTGACCGTCACAGAGGGGAGATGACAAACTGAGTTCACAGGAGACAGTACAGGGCAGCTATGATACGAAAAAGACTAGGGTTTTTAGATTTTCAAATCAAATTCCTTGGTTGCTTCTATGACATAGTCAGTATACAGAACTCAGGTTCCCTGAGTCCAGATGCAATCCTCTTCCATGTCCAGCACTGTGCTCATTTGTAACCTGTATGTACACCCTTAATTTTCAAACGCCTTAGTAGGACTTGGCTGTCCTGAGGGTTCCCTACTGTGGGGGAGGCAGGAAGACAGTGCTTGCAGCCTGTGCACCAGGTAAGACACTGTATGTGATATGGTCAGTTCAGATTAAGAACTATTATGAGAGTTAGCCCTGTGAGTCTGTCATGTCATCATTTGTACAACTTTGGCTGAAATGTTCTCCATCATGAGGAGCCCTGTAGTGAAATTTCACCTGGGCACTGGTTCATTTGATGTCAGGGACATTCCTTTTCAGGTGCCTACAAGAAATCTCAGAGTCTCTGCAGGCTTAGGCTCAGCCCCTAAAGCCCAGTGGAACTAATTTGGCCCCATACATTCCTCTAGTACAACACTGAGAACACTGTACCTTAACGATTTGTCTCTCGGTCTTCCTCCTCCACAACACTGTGAGGTCTTTAAGAGCAGATACTTTGTCATTGAATCCCCTGTGCTTGGGACTGGGCTCAGAATTTAGAAGATGCTCGGTGACTATTAATATTTTTCGGAAGAAGTTGCCACCTGAAAATCATAGGGTCACCCAGCATCTTGAAAAGACCTGCTCAGTCACCAGGTCTCACTGTGTCTCCTACAGCCACCTCCCTCTCAGAAGAGTAGTCAGTGTCCTCTGAGAGGGGCTCCTCCCTTTCATTGCAGGTCTGCTCACTGCTACCAGGGAGAACACAGGGAATGCAGGACTGCTCGAGCTGCCTCTTTTCAAGGCTACTATTAGATTTTCCTCTCAGCTGCATGTTGCAGAGGAACACAAAGGACGTCCAGAAGAGTCCTCTAGGAAGACACAAAAGATTTTAAAGTCCTTCAGGGCACCTTGTGGGAACTGTCATTCATGACTATGTATTTATGCATGAGTTCAAAAAAGGTTTCTAGCTACTTGATCAGGCACTGTGCTAACTCAATATAAAAGCAAATATCTTTTCAATAAGTCCCTGGCTAATAGACTAGTTCAATAAATAATCCTGTCCATTCCATCGAGAATATATTTTGATCGATGCCCGGTAAATCCTGAGCCTTCATGGGCATTCACTGACTCTCTAGTGTACCCGGGTACAAGAGCACCAAGTCCTCAGCCTCAGAAGGAACAACTGCTTCTATTTCCCATCCTGCTTATGCCTGCTGGACTTGGCAGTGCAATGAACTTTTTTAATTTTTCATACAGAAGTAATTGCAAACTAACAACAGGTTACAAACATAGTGTATGCCACACCCTCCCCAAGCCACAACACACAAACATATGAGGAAGGTGGTGTGAGCACACAAATGAAGGTGAATTTTTACAAGTCAGGAAGAGAAGCCTCTAGAGAAGTTGAATCACTTGGCTCCCTCATCAGGGACTTCTAGGCTCCAGAACTGTGAGAAGATACATTTCTGTTGTTTCAGCCTCTGAGCCTCTGGTCTTTTGTTATGGCAGCTCAAGAAGACTAACAGGAACATGGCAGGAACCTAGGAACATGGACTGTCTCTTTAGGAATTTCCTGTTACTTAAATTTTTGCTCTTACTTCACATTTAAGAGAGAATCCTTGAAAAAACTGGTTAATTATCATTAAAAAATACTTGCTCAGAGAAGGCAAGATGGCTGACTAAAGGCAGTTATCGGACACCTCTTGCCAGGAGAACCAAGATGGCCAATAGATATGAGTACTTCAAATAGATGATTGGAGGAAAAATGCCTGAAATATGAACAACAGAGAAGCAAGGACAGACGCTGAGGGTGAAGGAAGGGAAAGGGAGGCTGCTGAATCACAGTTCCTGAGAGCATTGAGCACCTCCTACACCAGACCAGGAAGTGAGTAAGTGAGAGACCCTTGGGGCTTCACGCTCCCACCACAAACCTTTACAATTTTAGCTATAGAAGAGCTCCTCACCCCCACAGGCCTCCAGACTGGCACAGGGTGCTGCCTGCAGATCAGGCAGAGGCACTGCTCCAATTCACATGGAGTTCCACAGGCTTCCAGACTCCAGGCACCTGCAGCACAACAGGGAGCCATCTTGGGAGCCCATCCCCCCAGGTGCTCAAAGCTGCCACTGCAGGATGCCACTCGAGGGAGAGAGACTGGAACTCAGGTGAACTCACGTGCCCAAACACAAGTTCCTGCACTGCAGCTTTGGGCTAATACAGGACAGAGGATGTTCAGACTACATGCCCCACACCTGCCAGCCTTTGCCACAGCTTCCTGACTGGCTGCTCCCACAGACAGGGCCTACCTCTCCCAGTGGCCAGCCTGGGCACAACTGCAGCTGACGTGCCTGAGTGTTCTGCAGGCAACCTGGGTCCAGCCCACCCATCCATACCACACCCGGTGTTTGAACTCAGGGGGCCTGAGGAGTGGCCCCTGCTCTGTTCCCATAACCCAGGACCCAATCCCTTCACTCAGAGACATATGAAGGAGACTTGCAAACTGATCCCAAGTCAGAAAGGAGCACCCAGGGGTGGAACTGAGGAGTGTGAGGTGTAGGTAGATGCTGCAAACCCAAAGTGGGACACCCTCCCTCCATAGGAACAGCCAAGGTTGGGTATGGCTTGAGGACCAGAGTACTGTGTGGGGCTGCGAGGTTCACAGCCTGGGGCAAGTTCTCGACCTGAGTGTAGACTGGCCTGGCCCACTGCTGGCAGCGAGACATTATAAGGAGATCCACGGGGTCAGAGATGTGAGCCGGCCCCACGACCACTTACTGAACTGTGGACTCTGGACATCCCCTCACCGCCACAGCAGCTTTGGTATGGTGGAGGTGCCTTTGCCCCTCCCTGGAAACTTGCCCCCACAGCCTGGGAACCGCTCCCTGATGTCCTTAGGGGTCAGTGCTAGTGACTGCCTTTGAGAGTTGGTGACAGCCCAGCCCACCTATGCCCCTCCCATCTGTCTTCGTGGTGGTCAAACACAAGGTGGAGACCTCCAGGAGTTCCAAGGCCCCGACCATTGCCTGGGAAGTCTGAGTACTACTCCTGATGAACTGAGACCAAGCACATGTACCACAAACACCATTACAGCCACTTTTATCCTGCAAATGCCACCTACTGGCTGGGAGGTCATCTTACACACCTCGCTATATTTGCTAATGTAATTGCACGTTATCTGCAAGCACCCTCTGCTTGCCTGGAGGGTGAACTGCATGTCCCAATGTCATTCATGCAGAGAGAAGCATGCCCACACTGGAGAACAAAATACCCTTCCAGAGACCTCAATCTCCCTTTCATGGCAGGAGTCAACAAAGCTGCTCACATGCCTAGTACACTACCACTACAACCTACAAACCACCAGCATTGGAGAAAACCAGCACATGAAGGCACCAAAGAATTCCTACAGAGCCTGGGTTCTCTGAAACCACCCATAAGCAAAGCCAAAGGCTCCCACCCAACATACCCTACAGTCACATTCATATAAGGTAAAAGAAAAAGTCCTTTCCAAACAAAAGTAAATTTAAAAATAAGAAGTGGCAGATTGTCTTGATGAGAAGGAGTCATCATAAGAACACTAGCTGTAGGAAAAAACAGTGTAATGACCCCTCCCCAAAGGATCACACCAACCTTCTAGCAATAGATGTTAACCACATTGAAAATACTGAAATGAAATATAAACAATTCAATATACAGATTGTAAAGAGGCTCAAGGAGATCCTAGAGGAAGTTGAAAAACAACACAAAGAAATCAGAAAAACATTCAGGATATGAATTAAAATTTTACTAAAGAGATAGGAATCTTAACCAAAAAACCAACAGAATTTCTGGAAGGGAAAAAAACTAATTTGGAGAATTACAAAATACAATGGAAAGTTTTATCAATATACTAGACCAAGCAGAAGAAAGAATTTCAGAGCTTCAAGACTACTCTTTCAAATTAACTTAGGCGAAAATAAAGACAAAAGAATAAATGAAAAAGTCAAGAAATACAGGAGTATTTAAAATGTCCAAACCTAAGAATCATAAGTATTCCTGCACTAAAAGAAGATAAAACAAAAATTATGGAAAAACTATTTGAGGGAATAACTGAGAAAAACTTCCTGGGTCTTGCTAGAGATTTGGACCAACCAAATCTCCTGTGTATTTACAGCCACCAGACACAAGAAGCTCAATGAACACCTAGGAGATTCACTGCAAGAAGAACTATACCAAAGCACATAGTCATCAGACTATCTACATTCAATTTGAAGGACAGAATACTTGGAGCAGTAAGACAAAAGCAACAAATCACTTATAAAAGCAATTCCATCATAACAAAAGCCGATTTCTCACAAGAAACCATTGCAGCCTGAAGGGATAGGGGTCCATATTTAGTCTTAATCAAAACAACTGTCAGTTAATAATTTTTTTATCCAGCCAAATTGAGTTTCATAAATGAAGTAGGAACTAAGTCTTTCCAACACAAGAAAATGCTAAGGGAATTTGTCAACACTAGACCAGCTCTACAAGACTTGGTTAAGGGAGTTCTCAACATCTAAAGACAAGGTTGATACCCACCAATATAAAGACACTCAAAAGTATAAAACTCCCAGGGCCTATCAAACAGTAACATAATTAAAAGAATACGAAGCAAGTAGGTAACAATCCACATTATGACAGGAACATTACCTCACATATCAATATTAAATTAGAATGCAAATGGGCTAAATGCCCCACTTAAATATACGGATTGGCCGAATAGATTTAAAACAAAAAACAGAATCCAAACATCTGCAGTCTTCAAGAAATTCACTTAGCAAGTAAAGATATTTATAAAGTCAAGATAAAGCATGAAAAAAATATATCTCACTCAAATAGAAACCAAAAGTGAGCAGGAGAAGCTACACTTAGATAAAACAAACTTTAAATCAAAAACAGGAAATAATGATAAAGGGATCAATTCAACAAGATATAACAATACTAAACAGCTGTGTACCTAACATATTGATAAAACAAATATTCCTAGGCCTAAGAAAACAGACAAACAGTAATATAATAATAGTGGGGGACTTCAATTCTCCACTGACAGCACAAGACAGATTACAAATTCACAGAAATTAAACAACCTGCTCCTTAATGATCTTTTGGTCAACGAGGAAACCACAATGGAAATTTAAGGACTTTTAAAAATGAATGATAATGATAAAATATATCAATATCTGTGACATACAGGAAAAGCAGTGCTAACAATGAAATTGATTGTGCTAAATGCTTACATCAAAACACAGAATGATTGCAAATTAGCAACATAACATCACACCTCAAGGAACTAGAAAAACAAGAACAAAACAATCCTGAAGCTACCAGAGGAAATAACAAAGATCAGAGCAGAACTAAATGAAATTGAAAGCAAAATATGAATAAGAAGGACCATTGAAACAAAAAGTTGGTACTTTGAAAAGAAAAAGAAAAATTGGTTGACCACTAGCAAGATTAAGCACCAAAAGAGAGGATTCAAATAAGCTTAATTAGAAATGAAAAAGGAGACTTTACAACTGATGAAGCAGAAATAAATGTCATCCAATACTACTATGAACAACTCTACTCACAAAAAGTAGAAAATCTAGAGAAAATGGATCAATTCCTACAAACATATAACCACCAAATCTTGAATCAGGAAGAAATAGAAATCATGAACAGACCAATAATGAGTCTGTATCCCCCACAATTTTGTACACATACTTCTGGCTGTGGCTTTCAGTAACTTTCATGGCCAGTCCCCAGGGGAAGCAACATTTAAGCATTCAACCCTTCCATAGACATGTCAATTATATTGATAATATTAATAACAAGGTACATGCTGATACATGATACAATATAAATATTGAGAACATTATGCTATGTGAAATGAGCCATACCAAAAGAACAAATATTGTATTTTTCCACTTTTATGAAGCACTTAGAATGAATAAAGTTATAAATAATCTAGATTTATAGATACCAGAGGATTGGGGAGGGTAGCATGGTAAATCATTGCTTAATGCGTACAGAATTTCTCTATGGGATACTGAGAAGTAATTGAAGTAGCTAGTGGTGATGGTTATAACTCATTGCGAATGTACTTAATGCCATTGAATTGTACAATTAAAATGGTTAAAGTAGAAAAATTTATGTTATGTAAATTTTATAATTTAAAAAATTTTTAAATATAAATAAGAGAGGATCAGTACAACATTCAGGATTATTCTCTGCTGGTGATTTCTCTTTCCATAGAGAACTCAAGCAGACAGAAGAGGCCACCAGGAAGTAACGTGAGAACATAGCAGGTTCTCTGCTGCTCACAGGCAGTGAGGCTGCCCCTCTGGTAACTCTCAAACAAGGGAGCTGAAAAATGACTTTGAGTACTCTGAAGATATTACAAAGTGGCCTGAAAACTATACTATCCATAGTTTTCAATTTTTCCTACCAAATATATTGAGCATTCAGGTTGCCTGACTAAACCTCCCACACTTCCCAGGCCAGCCCTCTGCTGATTCTGTATCTTAAGTACACCCTAGATCACTAAATGCTGAAGTAGGCCTTGGCTACAGGTCAGGGCTTCCTGCAGGTGCAGGGAGGGAGAAAAACAGTGCTTGGAGCCAACATTCCAGGCAAGCTGCTTTCATGTGATGTCGTCGCCTAAGACTAGGGGCTATTACGAGAGTCAGCCCAGGGAACCTTGTGATCTCATCAATTGTACAGCTGTGGCTGAAGATGCTGTCTGTCATGACAATTTCTGTAGAGGATTTTCTCCTGGCATTTACCTCATAAGAAAGTTCACCTGGCATTTCAAACAAAGACCACTGGGCTTTACATGGACACTAGGTTATTTTGATGTCAGTGACAATCCTCTTCATGGTGGATGTAAGAAAACTTAGAACTCCTGGAGCTAAGGCTCCACCCCTGAAGCGCTAACTGAACTCACTTGGCTCAAAACATTTCTTTTTTTTTTTTTTTTTTTTCTAAATTATTTTTTTACTTTTTTTCTTTGGTCGTCTACAAATGGTTTACATTTATGTATTATTGTAATTATTGCATTGTAATGATTTGCTTCTACATTTCCCTTCTCTATCACACGGTGACATCATTAAAAGCAGAGACCATGTCTCTGAATCCCTAGTGCATGGAGCTAGAGCTGGAATTTAGAAGATGCTCATCAACTGTTGTTCTCTATCAGCTCCCACCTGACAATCACAGGGTTGTGCAGCATCTTGAAAGACTGGCTCAGTCACCAGGTGTCACTGTGGCTCCTGCAGGCACCTGCCACTCAAGAGAGCAGCCAGTGTCCTCTGTGGTGGATCAGCCCCTGGGAGGCTCTTCGCTTTCACTGCAGGTCTGCTCACTGCCCCTGGGGAGGAGACTGGAGGGCGCGGGCAAGAGTTTGCTAAGGAGTTTTGTTCTTTCTAGGCCCAGTGATGGATTTGCCTCTCAGTTACCTACTGAGGAAGAGCATACAGGATATCCAGGACTTTCCTCCAGGAAGAGAAAAAAGATGAAAGTCCCTCAGGGCACCATCTGGGAGTGTCATCCATGACTATGCATGAATTCGGCAAATATTTTAACCTACTTGATCAGGCACTGTACTAATTCTGTATAATAATAAACCTGCTTTTTAAATTTCAGCATACTATGGTGGTACAAATATTTATGTTACTTATATTTCCTTGCCTCCCAAGTCAGACCTTCAAGTGTGCACGGAACCCATTAGGTGTGAATATACTCACCCACTCCCACCTGCCTGACACCCAATGAATGTTACTACTATTTGTAGTAACACAAACCCCATTTAAAGAAGTATCTGGATAATAGACTATCTATATAATTAATCCTGTGCATTCCATTTATGTAATGGAAAAAAGTGACCAATATTAAAAATATCCTCAGGCAGAATGCTACTATACATTTTATGCTAAGATCACCACATAAATAAACCCAAACAGCAAACCATAGATATGCTTGATAGATGTGCTTTCTGCAAGAAGACAGAGGAGAATTCTCTTTGCTGAATTCTACTTTAAGGAAAGTCCTTCACTTTCCATTTTTGTTGAATGAATGCTAGGTAAAAATGAAATATTTACATTACAAATGAACCTTTTTTGTAAATGCCAATTAACAGACCTTTGACGTTAGCCACTTGCAGTCCTGAGTGTATCATTCATGTGCTGTTCACAGTGATGTCATTCAGTCATTCATCTGTTTATTCTGTAAACAACTTCCTGAGCATCTTCCATTTTCAGGCCTGCCTCACAGGCAATGGGGAGTCAAAGCCACAACCACAGACATTCACAGAGTGACATACAATGTGTAAAATGCTGTCATAATGTTGTGTTTCTTGCTCAAGTGTGTTTCTTTCTCAAGTGTGTTGTGTTTCTTGCTCAAGTGTGCTCAGAGGAGAAGGCATCTAAAATTTCTAAGTTCTCTTGCTTCCATGCCAAAGACCAATGTCATCCCAAGCACCCAGTGAAGCATGACAGTATGGTTCCAAGAAATGAGGGCCACCAGGTGGCTTCTCATGCTAGACAACAACATCAAAAAATTACTGAAATTATAAGACTATTATGCTGAATCTTGTAACAGCCCTCAGTCTACAGTCTGACATCTCACCAATGCGTAATTCCAGGAAACATTCTTCTAGAACAGTAGTTACAGGTGATTAAGTCACAGGAATTGTACTACTACCTACTCCTACTATGATTTGTTTCAGCAGAGGAAGCCCTTGCCTCCACCTAAGCCCAAATCAGCATCAGGAAATCCAGGGATACATAGGGATGCAGAATCTGCAAGGCCCACAGTGCAAGGAACAGTGAAACGGATTCAGAGAACTTACATTTTCAAGGTGACTACATGGCCATCACGGCTCCCATGCCCATTCCTGGAAACTCAAGCGTATACTGAGGTTATAGGATTGCCACAGTGTAAATATTATGCCATTTGTACTCAAGGATCTGTTTCAGAATAAAGTGGTGAGGTTTGACTTCACGATAACTTTCGACTGAAGGTACCTGCTGTGATTCAGGCAGCCTGACAAGTTTATATCTGAACAATGAACAAGGCTGTCATGGACTTGAACTGATAGGGGTTGTATAAGTTTTGCAAAACCAGTTGGAGTCAACTCTACAATACTGTGAAGTCTGGAGAGGCCCAGCCAGAACAGCCCAGCAGGACAAGTTAAAAAGCATCATTCTGTTCTCCTGAACCTCCTCCCAGGGATTTGTCCAACCCAACAAAGAAAGAAAACACAGGTTTAAACACAGGTTTAAAACACAGATTTTAAAAAACCAGGGAGATGAAACAAAGAGAAGAGGGGAGAGGTAGGCAGAGAAGAAGAAAGAGTAGAATGCACCCACTTCTCTGATGGACTCTTTTTTGCCTACAAAAGACCCAAAGTGGGAGGAGAAATAATTCATCTTTAAATGGAATTCAACATTTTGATCTTTACATAAAATTTCAACTCTAAACTTTTTAAAAGACTTGATATGGATAATAGCTAAAGAGTTGGTAACCAGTTATCAAAAACTTCCTACTCAAATTTAACCTGTCATCTTGCCCATTTTTATAATGTATTATCTATAGAATCTTGATATTCAGATTAATACTCCCTGTTGTAACAACCTATTACTCATTTGGGAGAATAATGTTTATAAGTTCAAATATTATGAAGAGATCAGTAAGAGGAGAGATGCAGAGTTGAGCCTTTCATTGTACCAATCAATTTTCACTTCTTCATTTTTAAGAAATTGAAAGGAAATAGGATAAAAATTTGATACTTCATTTTAGTAGAGGGTATGTGAATGCTATTATAGTATACTGTGGCCTGTGTGTCTGGTTTACACACTTACCTCCAGCATGTCCCCTGCCCTCATTCTTCCTGACTTCAATCTCCACAGAGGTAGTCACGGCAACTATCTGATCTGTCAGTTCTTTAACTTTTCACTTTGAAATAAATGAAGACTAATAAATTACAAAAATAGCACATAGTTCCTGTGCACCCATCATCAGCCTACACCAATGGTGAAATGTTACATAAACAGTGTATATTATCAAAACCAGGAGATTGACATGGATCCAATACGATTATCTGCAAAACCAAACTTATCATAGTTCACCACAGTTTACAAGCATTCATCTTTTCAGGAGTGGGATATGCCTGTGTGTGTAATTCTGTAACATTTTGTTACATGTAGAGTCATATAACCGTCACCAGATTGAAGATATACAACTGTTATTTCACCACAAATGAGCTGCCATGTGTTGCTCCCATTTTGACACATAACCCATGCCTCTTCTCAAATCCCTGTAACCACTGATTTATCCTGTGTCTAAAACTCTGTGATTTCAAAAATGTTATACAAATGGATTCATACACTATCTACCCTTTAGATATTTGGGTTTGGGTTATTTCACTCAGCATAACGTACTCAAAATCCATCCAATTTATTGTCAATATAGTTTTGGTTTTTTTTTGGTTTTTTTGTTTTTTTACCATTGTACCTTCTCACTGGTAGTGTAAGAAAGATTAATTCTCCAAATCTTACTCAACATTTGACACTATCAGTATGTGATATTTTAGCCATTTTAAGAGGCATGTAATGGTACCTTAGTGATTTTTATGGGTATTTTCCTATGGCCAGTGATGTGGAACATCTTTTCATGTGTTTATTTGGCATCCACATGTCTCCTTTGGTGAAGCATCAGTTCAAGTCTTTCTCTCTGGTTAAATGCAGCTCTCCACTTACTCCGTGCCTGTCCACACAGAGCTGAGTGTGGCTGGAGAACAACACACAACCACACCCAATGGTTTCACTTTAAATTTATGACCTTGACCCTTATAAGTCCACTTAGCTCTCCAGAGCAATCACATAACCTTTTTACAATTACCTCTCAGTCCCCAAGAGAAACACTTCATGCCATCTCCTCCATTCTGAAACTGCCTCCTCACTCTTTTATCACTCTCAGCTGATGCTCTGCCGGGAATTTCCACATCTCCCCACCAGACTATCTGCCCATCTGCCTCTCAGCCCATTTCTCTGCCATCTCTCTCATGCCAGCAAATGGGCTCAGCACACTCCTGAGGGAAATCACCCTTTCCCCTGTGAGCTGGTCTCCCTGTCTCCTCCCCAAAGAAACACTCTATATAATCAGTACCTCTCCCTCCTGAGTCTTCCATGTTTCCTGCCTTAATGGATTGTTCCATTACTGTTCACACAGGTTATCCTATTTCCTGGCTTAAAACACCACCAGGTCCACATTGCCCTCCATCCATGGCTTGATTTCTCCCCTTTCATTTAGGAAAAATCCCATCAAGAGTTTTCTGTACTCATTATCTTCATTTTCTTACCTACAAATAACTCTCTCTCTCTCCTTCTCCCTCTTTCTTTTTCATATCTTCTCATATCTCTATCTCCCTCTTTTAGCTAGATCATTAAATTTCTTTTCTTAGTTTTAATATTTATTTTTGAATTAGTAATACAGTACCAGGTTTTGAACAGAATAGAGAACCCACACATAAAGCCATATATTCACAGCCAACTGATCTTGATGAAGTCAACAGGAACATATACTTGGGAAAGGACACCATGTTCAGTAAATGATCCTGGGAAAACTGTACAACCACATGCAAAAGAATGATACTGGAACCCTGTCTATTAATATATACAGAAATTAACTAAAGATTAATTAAAGACTTAAATGTAAGACCTGAAACCATAAAAGTTTTAGATGAAAACTAGGAAAAACTCTTCTGGACATCAGCCTAGGCAAAGGATTTAAGACTTAAGACCCCAAAAGCTAGTGCAATAAAAACAAAAATAGATAAATAGGACTTACACTAAAAAGCTGGTTACAGTTGGTAAGCAGGCTCTATTTTGGTTTCACATGAATTTTAGGATTGTTTTTTATATATCCCACAGCATCACACAGAACGGGCATCACAGCAATCTCTTTGAATTCCAGGTAGCTGCCTCATAGGTAAGAGGAGTATGTGCCTATCGTGATTATAGTCACTGTGTAGAGACATAAACTTCTCACGCTGCTTGAATCACAGTTATCTTCAGTCAACAGGTTTTATGAGAAAGTCAAACCTCACCAGTATAGTCTGAAAACAGATACCTGAGTACAAATGGCATAATATTGAGACTGTGGTAATCCTATAACCTCACTATATGCCTGAGTTGCCTGGAATGGGCATGTGACCTTTGATGCCAAGTGACATGAGCAAGAGACTTTGGAAACTGCTGTCAATGACCAGTAATGGCTTCAAAGGAGTCTCTCTCTCTCTCTCTTTTTAAGCAGTAGGTCACAGCAGTGGGATTAAAATATTCAGTAATTCACTATGCAAAGAAATGTTCTGTCATCCAGGCCTTGTTTTTCTATGCATAGAACACAGGCAGAGTAGATTTAGCATAATTTTTAAGGGCTCTGAAATTTTCAGAAAGATAAGTGAACATGGGCTTCAACTTAAAGTAACCAAATACACAGTCCCCAAATAGAGTCAGCCCATCCTTTGAGGCTTTGAAGGCAGATACTGATTTCTCTCTAGATATGAAAATCCTAGATGTCATCTGCTTCCAATACAAGGGTGTTTTATCTACATGGAAATTCTGTTGTTTAGTGTAGCCATTTTCATCAATGATCTTAACTGGATCTTCAGGATATCTTGCTGCAGATTTTCCGTCATCATTTCCTAATTCACTTTGCATGTTTATGCTATGAAATTGACTTCTTTTCTTAAACCACATCAACCAAACTCTCCTAGCTTCAACTTTCTGTGTAACCTCCTCATCTCTCTCAGGCTTTTAGTATTGAACAGAATTGGGACATTGCTCCCGATAGGGATTAGGCTTTAGGAGAATATTGCAGGTTGTGTGAGAATATTGCACACACACCATGAGTATGTTTTCTCATAATTTTGTAGGCTAGAAGTCACGTCAAGATGTTTTCAGGGTAGGATGCTGTGTTTTTCTCCCTGTGGCCTCACATGGTCTTTCCCCTGTGTGTTGGTATCCTACTCTCCTCCTTTTATAGGACCAAGATCATAGAAGATTAAAGCCCAGGCCCACAGCCTCATTTAAACTTAATTGCCCCTTTAAATTCCCCCATCTCCACATACTATACAGTAAGATTCTGACTTATTAGGAGTTAAGGCATCAACATATGAATATTGCAGGGACAAAATTCAGCCCCTAACAAGATCCTCATTAAATAGTTGCTGAAATAATTCATTACTTTTCTCAGTACTCAAAATAGAGTCTCATTCCAATGACATTTTTAAAAATGATGAGTAGCTTAATTTCTATGTTGTATGAGGCAAAGATGGATGAATAGGATAAAAAATAAAATTTTGAATATCTACAACAAACAAAAATGAAATATAACAACTTTCTTGAAATAGATGGAGGAAGAAAAATGTTACATTGCTGAACTCTTGGCATTTTATGAGAGAAACCAATTGATCCACTGTTCATACTGGTAAATTTTTTAATGAAATATAAGTTTATTATTCAGAGATGATAATAACAAAAGGAATAAGGATGGAAACTGTAATGAGTGGTAGTCTCTGGAGAATGGGACTAACAGAGATTTTCACCTTGGATACACTTCTCTGTCATTTGGGAAAAAAGTATAACCATGAATGTGTTGCTATTATGATAAAGAAACACCAAAAAGGTGGACTGGGCCATGGTAAGCTATGAATGACCCTATGATGGAGTATATTCCTTAGTGATAAAACCTCACCAATGTGAGGTATACCTATAGACTCATTATTGGCAACTAAAGGTCCAGAACATCAATTACTTACAGGGGTGAACCGCAAGGAATGGGATGGGAGAGGCTCATGGGAGACTGGAAATGGGACAGAGGCCAAGAAACATCTCAGTGAGGGAGCTCTCTCAAATGGCTATGGTCTCTGATTTGCCCACAGTCCCTGACCAGGAAATCACAGACCTGCCTAGCATCTTGCTAAGCCTGGCTTGCTCACTGGCTTTCACTCCAGCTCCTGTAGGCATCTCCTGAATTCAAGGACAGAACGGTCCCCTGGACTCACTCAATTCCAGAAAGTCTCTGCCTGTTACCCTGGAGCAGTTCTCCACTGCTGGACAGAAGAAAGGAGAAGAGGTAAGGGATTATACCAAGAACTATCTTCTTTCCAAGGTAAGAGAAAGTTTTAACACTAAATTTATATCCCTGTGTTTCCATCTTGGGGTGCTACATGCAGGGAATCATGAAGGTTCCTTTAGGAAAAGGCAGGAGACATGAAGGTTCTTTCTGGACACTGGGTGCTGGCAGCCCAGACTGTGGGAGTTCCGAGTGGTGTCAAGCAAACCTTTTCTCACTGACTCATTTCCCCATATTCTCCCCTTACTCAACCATTAAAATCTTCTGTGATGGTAACAATGTTGCCTTTTACTTATGTTTAAGAAGAAAGGGGAGAAATAGGCATTGCTTTCTAGAGGTGAAATGCTATAAGCCTGGGTTTTATTGTTTTATATGATTTTCAAAGTTATTTTCTTTTGTGTATTTTGAAAGTTCCCAAGAAGAAAAACACGGTCTAAACTGGAATAATTGGAGAGTATTTCTTGTGGGCACTAGCAACAAAGATAGGCAAGTTTAAGGGAAAGTGACAGACAATGCATCGGGAAGCACCCTAAGGCAGGACTAGCAAAGCACTATTTACATCTATTGTCTTAAAATGACAAGGGAGGAGCAGTGACCATTAAGAGCACAGCCATGGCTGCAGCTGTAGAGCTAGGAGAAGAGACCAGGCAGTTGGAGAAGCACTGCCAATTCCAATACACAGCCAAACAGGCAGAGAGCCAGGAGGTGCAAATCCCAAATCACTCTCCTCCTGCCCTGCAGTCTCCTGGTAGGGTCTCCCAGAGGATCAATTCAACCAGAAACCAGAAGGGAGAGGATCCCACTGAGGAAGTACATAGAAGCCACCTCCTACAGATGCCAAACAGGCTACAGAAGGATGGAAAGCAAATCCTCTTGACAAATGAGACTAAGCCTCACACCTGCTTATTTCCTCCTACCTCCTGGAGTTTTCTCTATCTAAATGTCATTGAATCATGTCTCATCTTCACCCTATCCATCACGAGGCACAAACAGAGAACAGTTGTTTTCTGTTTGTGCCTTCTTTCTCTAGTATCATTTTCATGGAGACATACCTACATTCATCAAAAACGGCTAGTGAAAGAAATGTAATTTTAAAAAGACAAGACATACTCCTTTTGGTTAGAATATAAGTTTGGTTGCTCTAATAGATACCCAAATAGAAATATTCTAAACAAGAAAGTACAGCTGGCCCTACCCGTCAGTGGGTTCCACATCTACAGATTCAACCTACCATGGATTGAAAATATTTGCAGGAAAAAACGGTGGTTGTGTCTATATTGAAAGAGTACTGACATTTTCATTGTTATTATTTACTAAACAATAGATATGATGACTATTTACATAGCATTTTCATTGAATTAGGTATTATACCAATCTAGAAATGTTTTAAAGTGTATAGGAGAATGTCTGTGATTTATCTGCCAATGCTATTCCATTTCATATAAGGAGATAGAGCATCTTCAGATGTGGGTGTGCACCTGGGTCCTGGAACAAACCCTCTGCTCACAGGCAGGGATGAATGTATTCGAGACCTGACATAGGGGCTCTAAGGCATCACTCATTAGCACTACGAGAATTTTTGGCCCCAATCCCGAATAGAGTTTCTTTCATCCTCATAATGTTCCATGGCTTCAGTCACATCAGCATCCAGACTGATGGAGGAGGAAGACGGGGAGGGGAGGCTCTGCTCCTTCTGTTAATCCCACATGCCAGGAGTGGTTTCCCTACTTCCTCTCACCTCTCACTGCCAAAAGCTAGTTATGGGGTGTCATCCAGGATCACAAAAATTGCGATGGAGTTCTTTTGCCGCTTTAAAACTCTCAGAATTATTATACGACACAAGAGGAGAATGGAGATTGGGGGAAACTAGCAGTCTCTGCAGCCCCTGATCAGCTCTTAGATTCTGCATTCATGTGAAGGTTTTTGGAGAGATGCTCAGAAACACTGAATTGTGGAGCAGAGAACTTTGGGGAACTCCAGAGATCAGGAGCTAGTCCTGGGCCTGCTCTTCCTGGTGTGAGCCCAGGAAAAGCCTTTGTCTCTTTACCCCTCAGATTCCTTTTATGCTAAATGAGAATATTACAACAGCTAGCCTCTGGGGAACACGTGCTAAATGTTGTTCACGCTATGGAGCAACATGGATTAGTCCTATGGAACATTAGGTTGATGAGGAAGACAGACGCATCACACTAAATAAAACATACCAACCGGGAAGAGCACTGAGTGGGGATACAACAGATTCTGATTTTTCTCCCATTTCCTTTTCTGGTCACCCAAAGGTGTGGAAGATAGGTTCTCTGAGAGAGCTCGTGATGGCACCTTCAGTCCTGATGCCTCCTGCACTCAGCAGAGAGATATGTCTCCTTCCCACTGGGAGGTCTCCCTCCCTGTGAGTCTCCAGAACAAAGGCTGCCTTGGTGGAGCAGAAAAGGACTCCAGAATTTCGATATCTGTTCATAATTGTCATTCACTCACTCTATTTTCACTTCACTCTATTTTGTTTCCCATTTCATTGACTTCTCATTCTCTTTCTATTTGGAGATTGCTGAGGTGAGTTTTTTTTCCAGTCCACAATGTTGACTGCCCACTTGGATATAACTTGGGAATAACTCCTCTGATTTCCTCCAGCAGTCACCAACCTTTATGGCACCAGGGAGCGGATTCATGGAAGACAACTTTTCCATGGATGGGGCAGGGGGGAAGGGGGCAGAGTTCATGTGGTGATACACACCCAGTATCTAACAGACCACGGACCAGTAGGACTGCACCCAGGTGTTGGGGTCCACAGATGTGTAAGAAACACAGCGTTGGTGGGGCCAAAGGCTGCTCAAAACGGTGGACTCTGAGGCAGCACTGCAGAGTTCAAATCGACACTGTGAGGCCAGAAACAAATAGCTCACCCTTTCTGTGCTCCAATGCAATATAGAAACAATATAGAAACTCCAGTGCAATCGACACTGTGAGGCCAGAAACAAATAGCTCACCCTTTCTGTGCTCCTCTGCAATATAAGAATAATACTAAATTTTACCTCATGGGCTTGACAGAGAATTAAAATGGAGAATAGTTAATAAACACTCAATCGACTTCTGTTACTCACCCCGATGTGAGCTCGTCCTCTTTCTTCAACTGAAATCTGAAAGCCCATCTCCCTTTACATTCCCAGCCCTGAACGTTTTCTACATCTCCCCATACACTGCTCCCACAGAAAAGCTTTCATCAGAAGAGGACACTGTGCTAAAGATCTCCCAGGAGAGAGAATGGAGGAGGTGTATATGGTACACACTCAGCACACACTTACTAGCTCTCCATAGGTGTTTTCATACTTTAGATCCCTCCATCAGTGGCACTGAGACCGCACTCTCACTCCTCCTCCCCTGCATTAATGAGTAATTCACCTCGGACCTGCACCTACCCCCACACTGTAAACCAAAGGGATTCAAGGTGCTCAATAAACCCATACTAAGTTCTCACTTCAAAGGCACCTAGGGATCCACTTCAGATATTTGAGCACACATAAGTAATTCTTCTAAACCATGGAGCTTTCCACAAAAAGAATTCTCGTGAATGAAATTTTCTTCATCTCATGATACTTATATGTTCCAATACCTTTGAGTGTTCCATTTTTATTTTCCATGTATCACGAATCTACCACTACCATCATGCATTCATTCACTGAATAAATATTTATTGAGAACACAGTGTGCTGTGCACAGAGCCAGCTCTGGAGATATAAAAAGTGCACCTGTCCTCAATAGCTGACACACTGAGCCATTTCTAGCCCACCAGGCCCAGACATCCTCATGCCTGTCCTAGCAAGAGGTCTCATCCCCTCATGTCCTTAATATATGGGGTTCTCTTTCCTAAATAAAGTACCTAGGAATATACTTAGGTATAAGTATACCAATCTTAGTATACTTAGATGGATAGGCCAATCTTAGTCATGGGGTTCTCATAATCACCTCTGTGTCTTTTTTTCAGCATATTATGGGGGTACAAATTTTAAGGTTTTGAATAATGCCCTTGCTCCCTCCCCCCACAAGTCTGAGCTTCAAGCGTGACCATCCCCCAGACGGTGCACATCTCACTCATTATGTATGTATATACCCGCCCTCTCCTCCCCTCTCCCACCTGCCCAATACCTAATAAATGTAATTCCTATGTGTCCACTTAGGTGCAGATCAGTTAATACCAGTTTTTGGGTGAGTATACTTGGTGTTTGTTTTTCCATTCTTGGGATACTTCACTTGGTAGTATGGGTTCCAACTCTATCCAGGAAAATACAAGATGCACTATATTGCCATTGTTTCTTAGAGCTGAATAGTACTCCATGGTATACATATACCACTTTGTATTAATTCACTCATGTATTGATGGGTACTTCGGTTGTTTCCACATCTTTGCAATTGTGAATTGTGCTGCTATAAACATTCAAGTGCAGGTGTCTTTTTTGTAGATTGTCCTTTGTTCTTTTGGGTAGATGCCCAGTAGTGGGATTGCTGGATCAAATGGTAGATCTACATGTATCGCTTTAAGGTATATTGCTTTCCACAGAGGTTGAACTAGTTTGCAGTCCCACCAGCAGTGTAGGAGTGTTCCTATCTCTCCACATCCACACCAACATCTATTGTTTGGGGACTTTTTGGTAAACGCCATTCTTACTGGAGGTAAGTGATATCTCATTGCGGTTTTGATTTGCATTTTCCTGATTAGAGATGTTGATCATTTTTCAAATGTTTTTTAGCCATTATTCTGTCTTTTGAGAAGTTTCTGTTCATGTCCTTTGCCCATTTTTTGATAGGGTTGTTTGATTTTTTCTTGCTGATTTTTTTAATTTCTGAGTACATTCTAGTTATCAGCCTCTTATCAGATGGGTAGGATGCAAAAATTTTCTCCCATTCTGTGGGATGCTTGTTTTCATGACTGTTTCTTTGGCTGTGCAGAAGCTTTTTAGTTTGATCAGGTCCCATTTATTTATTTTTATTGCTGCTATGATTGCCTTTGGGGTCTTCTTCATAAATTCTTTGCCTAGGCAGATGTCTAGGAGAGTGTTTCCAACATTTTTCTCTAGAATTCTAAAGTTTCATACCTTAGGTTTAAGTCTGTCACCCAGGATGAGTTGATTTTTATGAGAGGTAAAAGGTGTGGATCCTGCTTCAGCCTTCTACAAGTGGCTATCCAGTTTTCCCAGCACCATTTATTGAATAGGGATTCTTTTCCCCAGTGGATGTTTTTGTCTGCTTTGTCGAAGATTAGATGGCTATAGGAGGATGGTTTTATACCAGGGTTCTCAATTCTGTTCCACTGGTCAATATTCCTATTTTTGTGCCAATACCAGGTTGATTTAATTACTACAGCTTTGTAGTATAGTTTGAAATCTGGCATACTGATACCTCCCATTTTGTTTTTATTGACTAAAATTGCTTTTGATATATCGGTTTTTCTCTGGTTCCAAATGAAGCACAAAATTATTTTTTATATATCTGTGAAAAATGATGATGGGATTTTAATAGGCATTGCATTGAATCTGTAGATCAGTTTGGGTACTATAGACATTTTAACAGTGTTGAGTCTTCTGACCCACAAGCATGGTATGGATTTCCATCTGTTTACATCCTCTGCTATTTCCTTCCTCAGTGTTTCATAGTTCTCCCTGTAGAGGGCTTTTACCTCCTTAGTTAAGTATATTCCTAGGTACTTTCTTTTCTTTGTTGCTATTGTGAAGGGTAGTGAGTCTTTGATTTGGTTCTCAATTTGATTATTGTTGGAGTATATGAATGCCTCTGATTTCTGTGTATTGATTTTGTATCCTGAGACTTTACTAAATTCATTTATAAATCCCAGGAGTCTCTTGGTTAAATCCTTGGAATTTTCTAAATATAATATCATATCATCAGCAAACATTGAAAGTTTGATCTCTTCTGCCCCAATTCAGATACCTTTAATTCCACTTTCCTGTCTGATTGCTGTAGCCAGGACTTCCAGCACTATGTTGAATAGAAGTGGAGATAGTGGGCAACCTTGCCTGGTTCCAATTCTATGTGGGAATGCTTTCAATTTATCCTCATTCAGTATGATGTTGGCTGTGGGTCTGTCATATATGGCTTGTATCATTTTTAGGTACGTCCCTTCTATGCCTATTTTATTAAGTGTTCTTATGATGAAAGGGTGTTGAATTTTGTCAAATGCTTTTTCTGCATCTATTGAAAGGATCATATGGTCATTGTTTTTACTTCTGTTTATGTGGTGGATGACATTTATAGATTTACATATGTTGAATCGCCCTGCATCCCTGGGATGAAGCCAACTTGGTCGTGATGGATTACTTTCTTGATAAGCATCTGGATTCGGTTAGCTAGGATTTTGTTGAAAATTTTTACATCTATATTCGGAAGTGATATTGGTCAGTAGTTTTCTTTCTTTGTTGCATCCTTTCCTGGTTTTGGGATCAAGGTGATGTTGGCTTGGTAAAATGACTCTAGAAGGATCTCATCCGTCTCAATGTTGAGGAATAATTTCTGCATGATAGGCACCAGTTCTTCTTTATAAGTGTGGTAAAATTCTGGTGTGAAACCATCTGGGCCGGGGCTTTTCTTTTTAGGAAGATTTTTAATTGCTGTTTCTATTTCAGCTCTTGATATTGGTCTGTTCAGGAACTCTATTTTTTCCTGGTTGAGCCTAGGGAGGCTGTGTTTTTCTGGAAATTTGTCCATTTCCTCCTCATTTTCCAGTTAGTGTACATAAAGGTTTTTGTAGTGTTCGTAGATTATATCTTGTATCTGCTTGGGATCAGTTGTCATATCTCCTTTTTTGTTCCTGATGGAGCTTAGTAGAGATTTCTCTTTTCTGCTTTTTGTTAGTCTAGCCAAAGGCATGTCAATTTTATTTTTTCAAAGAACCAACTTTTCATTTTATTAATCTTCCGTATAGTTTCTCTGTTGCAAATTTCATTTAGTTCTGATTTGATCTTGTTAATTTCACTTCTTCTGCTGGGTTTGGGGTTGGTCTGTTCTTCTTTTCCCAGTTCTTTGAGTCAATTCATTAGATTGTCTATTTGTGATCTTTTTGACTTTTGGTTATAGGCATTTAGGGAGATAAACTTTCCTCTCAGAACTGCTTTAGCTGTGTCCCAGAGGTTTTGATAACTTGCCTCTCCATTGTCATTAAGTTCAAAGAATTTTTTTATTTCTATCTTGATTTCCTCATTTATAAAGTAATCGTTCAGCAGAGGTTGTTTAATTTCCACATTTTTGTGTAGAAATGTGAGTTACTGTTAGGGTTGATTTCTACTTTTATTCCACTGTGATCTGAGAAGATACATGGTATGATTTCTATTTATTTAAATTTTTTGAGACTTTCTTTGTGTCCTAGTACATGGTCAATCTTAGAGAATGTCTGTGAGCTGATGAGAAGAATGTATATTCTGTGGATTTTGGGTAGAATGTCCTGTAAATGTCAGTCAGGCCCAATTGTTCTAGACTTTTGTTTAACCCCTTATTTCTTTATTGATTTTCTGTTTGGAGGATCTGTCCTGTGAAGTCAGTGGGGTGTTGAAATCTCCAGTTATTATGGGGTTGCTGTTAATCAATTTGCTTAGATCCAGTAAAGTTTGCTTTATGAATCTGGGTGCACCTAAGTTGGGTACATATATATTTAAAATTGTTATGTCTTCTTGTTGAACTGTACCCTTCACCATTATATAATGACCCTCTTTGTCTTTCACTACTTTTTTTGGTTTAAAAACTAAATTATCTGAAATCAGAACTGCCACGCCAGCCTTCTTTTGGCTTCTGTTTGCTTGAAATACTGATCTACAGTCTTTTACTTTTAGTTTATATGCATCTTTGCAGGTTAGGTGTATTTCCTGAAGACAGCAGATACTTGGCTTGTATTTTTATACATTCAGCCAGCCTATGTCTCTTCAGTGGAGAGTTTAAGCCATTCACATTTATTGAGATAACTGATAGGTAGGGCAGATCACTGTTCATTCTGTTGGGTTGCACATTGTTGCTTTGTTTTCTCTCTTGAGCCATTGTGGTATCTGTGCTTTGATCTTTAGCTTTGAGTAGATTTACATTTGTGAGTGTTTATTCTGCTGACCTGTGGGTAACACTGTTTTGAGTACTTCTTGAAGGGCTGGTCTTGTCTTGAATTCCTCAGTCTTTGCTTATCTGAGTATGTCTTTATTTCTCCTTCATATACAAAACTTAGTTTTGCAGGGTACAAGATTCTAGGCTGGGCATTATTCTGTTTCAGAAGAGTGAGAATGGCGGCCCAGTCTCTCCTTGCTTGTAATGTTTCAAATGAGAAGTCTGGCATTATTTGAATCGGCTTTCTTTTGTATGTAACTTGTTTCTTTCGCCTTACAGCTTGTAGGAGGGTCTCTTTGATGATATTTTTGTCAGTCTGATGACTATGTGTCATGGTGTTTTCCTGTTTGCATTGTATCTCCCCTGGGTCCTTTGGGCTTCTTGGACTTGGATGTCTAGCTCATTGGCCATACCTGGGAAATTTTCCTCAATTATATCTTCAAATAGCTTATCCAACCCTTGCGTTTTTTCTTCCTCCCCTTTCGGAATCCAGAAGAGCATCAGGTTATATTTCTTCATATAATCCCACAATTATTGCTCGTGTCTCTTATTTTTCTGCTCTATCTCTAGGATTAACTTATTTGATTTGAAGGTGTTATCTTCAATCTCTGATATTCTTTCTTCTGTTTGATCCACCCTATTTTTGAGGCTTTCCACTGTGTTTTGTATTTCCCTGAATAAATTCTTAATTTCCAGGAGATCAGATTGATTTTTAAATCTTGATTTCCTTAGTGAATTTTTGTTCCAAGTCCTGAATTTTTTTGTGGTTTCTTTTTGTTGGTTATCCATTTTTTCTTGCATATCATTGGGCTTTCTTACAATCCAATTTTGGAATTCTGTCATTTTAGTGTTTTGGGTTTAGTTAATGTCCATTTCTTGAGAGCTGGTGTATCTCTTTTGGGGAGTGTTTTTGGTTTGATTCTTCATAGTTCCAGAATTTTTTTGCTGAGCCCTCCTCATCTGGATTAGCTGTTGTTTTTTCATATGGTACTTAACAGACTCTGTGTATAAACTATTTTTGTGGGTGGTATATGAAGGAGGCAACCTGGGTGTCCTCTCTTCTATGGTTTCTTGATCTGCCATTGGGGGGAGCTGTTCCACCACACTTCGGAGGCTACCTCTGATGGGAGGGGTTATTTGTGGAGCCTAATGTGGCCACTTGCAGGGGATTTGTTCCTTGACCACAGACCTAACTGTTGGCCGCTGACTAGGGTAGAGATCCAGCCCCAGTGTTTTGATCAACTGGGTGACCTAAACTGGTCTGGATAGCAAAGTCAATTGGCTGCCAGCTATCCTCTGTGTCTTTTTGAATTCCTGTACCAGGAGAAAATTTATGGCTCAGGACAGAGTAATGCTTAGGTCCATAGTCCTAGCCTGTTGTGTGGAGGTGTTTCCATCACAGAATGTTCCCATGTCAGTAGACGACCTGTGTTACAATAGAGAGAGCCATGGCTTTAGAGACAGCTAGAACCGAGTTTGAATCCAGGTTTGATAACAGCCTTCATTTTGTTTGGTTGTTTATTCTCTGCAAACTTCTATTCCCCTCCTCTGTAAAATGTTGACAGTGATTTACACATTACGGTGTGATCCTCAGAATCACAGATGACACAGTTGTTGCTCAAATCTTGTGTTCCCAGAGATACTAGTCGAGGGTTTGTGAGCATGGATCCCACCATCCCAGCCCAGAGCACAGAACTTACACCAAGGAATAGAAATGCTGAGCCCCCTCCTATAACTTGCTACAAGCCAGCCCTGATTCCAGTCTTGCCAATGATCATTATTGCCCTGGTTGGGCTGCCAGAAAATGTGGATATGTTCTGAATCTTTGGCTTCTGCGTGCACAGGGATACCTTCTCCATCTACCTACATCCTCAACCTGGCTGGGGCCGACTTCCTCTTCCTATGCTTCTACACTATCAATGTCCAGAACAAACTCTTCAGCACAGTTTAATGAGCAAATTTCTTAACCTCTGTGATGCACTTTTCCTACCTTGCAGGGTTGAGCATGCTGAGCACCATTAGCACTGAGTGCTGCCTGTCCTCTCTTCTCTCTCTTGGCTTTGCAGCCCTTCATGGTGAGGTCTCTGGATGGCTCTGATGTCTCTCTGAGTGATCCACATCCAGGCCACAACTGTTCTCTGTTCTCCTTAGTCCAACATTCCACTCTTCAGCCTGGACACTCTGACAAGCCAGGTCTCTAGTTGGCCATCTTGGCTCCCTCTCCCTGTCCTCATTCTTAATGACTCCAATATCCATGGCCATGGTCAATCCAACATCCTCACCTCTCCATATTATAAACATCTCCTTCCTTTAACCTTGTCATATCCATTCCATTCAAACCATCCACTCTAGGATCTTGTCATCACCCACAATGGCATCATCTCCAATGTCTGTTTCAATATCACACTGCTTGACCCTTACTTCTGATTTTATACTGATTTTTCTTAGTGCCTCAACTCCAGGGGCTCTCCCACACCATCCTCACCTCTAGTATCTTGACCCAACATGGCTCATTGACCACCATTTCCTACTTCCATCCTGCCAAGATCCATTATAATCACTACCCTGCACATGCCCTGCACCCCCTTGCCACATTCTCCGTTGCTAACTTGCCAGACAAAACCTCACCTGGTTAAATCCATCTCTCACACATTCCGTGCCTGTTCCTAGAGAACTGACTGTCAGCTGATATGGGTGCTAACTTCTTTACATCTCACAAGAGGGGTCAATTTGTCCAGTTGCTAACACAAATAAACTTTTTAAAATAGTAATAAAAATTTACTGTTCAAAGCTATATCTATAACTAATGAAAGATTTAAGAATGAAAACTCCAACAAGTTGTTGCTTCCAGAGAATAGGATTCAGGAAGACTTTCACCTTTTGATACACTTCCATTACCTTTAGAAAGAAATTGTAAACATGCACACATTATTACTTTGCTAAAAAAAGAAAAATGGGGGTGGGTAGATGGTGAGATACGCCACAAAGGACCCTGAAAGACACTGAGGAGGGTGCACTTGTTTCTTAGTTATAAACCCTCCCAGCACAGGCTGACATTGCTTAGCATGGCTGCTCCTGCACACAGTTGGCAGCAAAAGGCTCCAAAACAACAATCATTTACAGGGATGGGGACCAGATGGGAGTCGGGATGAGCAGAGGTTGAGAGATAAGACCAGAGTGAGACCAAATGTGGAGGAACATTTCGTGACAGTCATTACTCAAACAACTCGACACTCTCATTGGCTAGCAGGTCCCTGTACAGGAAATCACAGGGCCCTTCACCATTTTGATAAGCCTCACTCAGGCACCAGGCTTCTGCCACCTACTGCAGGTACCTCTCCAGGGCAGAGTAGCGCCCTCTAGTGGCGGTCAATGGTAAGGCCCAGTTTGCTACCACCTTGAGCACAGGTCAGCTTGCCCTTCCAGCAAGAAGAATGGGGAAAAAAGGCTAGAGCTTATGGTGAACTTATTTTAAAAGCCATCACTGTGCTTTTCCTCTTAGTCCACATTCACGTAACTCCCCTTGGAGAGGAGTATTCGGGGAGCCATGAAGGATCCAGGAGAAAGGATGGGAGACATGAAGCTCCTTGTTGGCAACGTTGGGGGCTGGCAGGCTTGACTGGGGGAGATCTGGGTGCTGTCAACTGGGGCTGTTCCTCTTTACCGGATACTGTCACCATAGTCTCTGCATCGTCCCAACCATACGAATTTCCTGTTATAGAGATAGATTAAAAACCTCCATATCCCTCACATCCTGCCCTCCAATCTCTTGTCAGTGTTTTCCTTTGACTGAAATTAACAAGGAGCCACAGAGAAATGGAGCCCATTGGTACAGTACGGAAATGTATCCTACTGGGATACTAATCAAAGTAGAGAAGAGTGGAGAGTAGGCCTTAATGGCAAATGGAAAACACCCATCAGCTTCTTATACCCAACACACAGTTTGTATTTCCTGGAATTTTCTCTGTCTCTATGTAACTGGTCAATTTGTAATTATACCGCCTAAGTGTTTTTATTTTTATGTTTTTGTACCTTATTTATTTAGTATAATTCAATGGGAACAATCTCACTATCATTATAAATACTTTTAAAATGAATGTATTATGAGGGGAGAACATGTTTTTATTACCTTTTTAGTTTATGAGGTAAATTTTAATTTTCCCTACTGTAATAGAAACTTGTTAAAACAGTGCAAAGAGAGAATTTTATTTCCCTGAAATGATCTAATAAATGGTGGCTCCAAGGTTTCAGACATGAGGGCGCCTTCCCATTTATTACTCCCCCATCCCTAAAAGTCCTGATCACCTTGACACTTCTTGCCATGTCAGCATTCTAGCCAGAGCAGAATGAGAGAGGGCACAGAGGAGGTCACACTCCGTCTTCTATTAAATGGACAGCCCAGGAGTTGTTGGTAAGAATATAATTAGTACAACCATTATGGAAGACAGTGCAGAGTTTTCTCAAAAACAAAATAAAAAACCTACTGTAAAATCCAGCAATCCCGCATCTGGGTACATGTACAAAAGAAATGAAGTCAGTATGTCCAAGAGATGTCTGCACTCCCATGTTCATTGCAACATTATTCAGAATAGCCAAGATAGGGAATCACCCTCAGTGTTCACCTACATAGAATGGATACAGAAAACATGACATATAACGGAATACTACTTAGCCTTTACAAAGAAGGAATTCCTTCATTGGCAACAACATAGATAACCTGTAGGACACTGTGCTAAGTGAAATACGCCATGCACAGAAAAACAAATACTGTATCATCTCATCTAAATGTGGAATCTAAAAAAGTCCAACGTATAGAGAGTAGAATGGTGGTTACCAAAGGCTGGAGACTGGGAGGAGGGAAGGAGGAGATGTTGGTAAAAATGTACAAACTTTCAGTTAGGATGAATAAATTCTTTTTTTTTTTTTTAGAAAATAAGATTTTTAATTTCATAATGATACCCTTTTTTCCTATAAAATTTACTTTTTTGCTTTGAAAGTCTTCTTCATGGTGGATTTGCCTTTGCCAGGAAATTTCACTTCCTTTCTCACTTTGGCTTCAGGCTTTTTCACATTGGCCACCAGGTTTCTTGATGACTGAGGGTGAGAGTCTGGCTTTCTTGGCTGGCGTTTCAGCCTTAGGAGGGGCTTTCTTGGGCAGGAGCCTAGCTTTCCCCCACTGGCCAGCTGAGACTATAGGTGCAGGCTTGGATCCTCTCTTCTTCACAGATGCAGCCTTCCCTGGGGACTTGGCCGGGGTTTTCTTCTGCAACCTGTGGTGGCTCTTCATCCTCATAGTCTTCTTCTGATGACTCATTTTCATCTTCATCTTTAGAATCATCTGGCTCTTTCTTTGTAAACAGAACTCCTGGGCTGGGGTAATAGGGAAAACAGAGCTGGAAGGTGCCACTGAACCCTTTCCCAGAGATATGTTCCATCCACCCATGCGTTCTTTTGCATATCTGCAGGGTTTTCTTCAGCAAATGCATTTGATAGTTAGAATTGGTCCCCGGGTGGTTCTCTAGGATATACTTCTTCAGAGAAATGGTACAGCAGGTCTTCGGCTCATTCATGGCAGCACTGGCAGACAAGACTGCATATTCCATCAGGCTTCCACCAAGCAGGGGTTTCTCCCCTGATTTCTTCAGCTGGAATGTCCCCAAAGCATCTTTGCCAGTTATCTGTTCTAACTGGCCTCTCTCTACTGCTCTCTGCAGAGCATTCTTCAACAGCTGAGGCCTGATGTTCACTCTAAACTTAGGATAATATTGAGACACATATTTCCTGATGAGACTGTAGGAAGCCTCTTTAGGTTCACAAACGCAAGTAAAGGCCAGTTGGGAGTACATCCTCCAGTTTTTTTGTGCGTTTTTTGTTTGTTTGTTTGTTTTTTATTTCGGCATATGATGGGGGTACAGATTTTAAGGTTTCAATAAATGCCCTTTCCCCCCTCCCCCCACAAGTCTGAGTCTCCAGCATGACCATCCCCCAGGAGGTGCACTTCTCACTCATTATGTATGTATATACCCACCCCCACCCCCCGTCCCCCTGCCCAATACCCTAATACTGTAGTACCTATGTGCCCATCAATCCAAGAATGGATTAATAAAATGTGGTGTATGTATGCCATGGAGTACATCCTCCAGTTTTACTTGTGATTCTAGATCCACTGCAGAGCTCCTCTTCTTCCTGTTTCTGGATTTCTGAGGTGTTTTCCTGATTTCTGAACCACAACAAAACTTCCAGAAGCACCTTTTCCTTTTACCTGTTTGATGACTCCTCTGTTTAATTCTCTTTTCAGTGCTTGTTTAAGGAGATATCCCCTTCTCTCCGGCTCCAGAGAAGGATACTTATGGATGATATATTTTCGAATGGCAACCACTGATGCACCACTCTTCTGGAAGCATGCCTTAATGGCATCAGTTAGGATTGCATCCATCTTGGGACATGGAGAAGAAGCCATCGGTGTTTGTTTCTGGGCTCTGGCAAGCTGGCTGGCAGAAAGGGTAACCCAGGAAGCTATTGTTTTTTTCACTTTCTTCTCCTTTTCTTTAGACTGATCTTTCTCATCCTTTTTGGTTTCCTCAGAAGGCTTGCTTTCTTCCTTCTCGGGTTCTCCCTTTGGCTGTTCTGCCTCACTAGATGTAGCAGGTGGGGTTTCATTCTCTTGTTCTTCTACAGTGGAGACAGATTCCTCTGAACTTATGTCTGGTTCTGGCTTTTCTTCTTCCCCTTCAGCAAGCTTGCTTTTGGGAGGGGTTTCCCGGGTAGAATTCACAGCTCGACGAATTGGCATGGTGCTATCTTCTACCTTCTCACCTAACTTGTCCTTGTGGATCAGCTGAGCTCCTACTGTAAGTGGGAGTGCCTTAGGATGGACGAGTTCACCTTGAGACATATCAGTTGCCATTTAAAATAATTTCTAGGCCCAAGTACAGGTTACACTCTGAAGCCTCTGCTGTTAACCACAAGGATTTTTCCTAATGGTTTCAGTGTAATGAAGAGTCAACCACCGGGAGCTCCATAATCCAGGATGAATAAATTCTACACATCTATTGTTTTTTAAAAAATATATATCACTTAAAGACTCTTACATAAATGATTTTTCAGGGAGTATGCTCAGTAAAATGGCAGAGGAGGAGCTACAAGCTCACCTTTGCCCACATAAACAGGCAAAGGACTCAAGGAGACATTGCTCCAAACAAAATCTACAAAGAAAATGTAAGCATATGAAAAGATGATCAATGTATTTAATCTTTAGGGAAATACAAATCAAAACTACAATGAGATACCACTTTACACTTACTAGGTAAGCTATTGAAAACACATGAAAAAACAGAACGTAGAGAAATTGAAATCCTCATACACCTCTGGTAGGAATGTAAAAATGGTGTGCAGCTGCTATGGAAATCAGTTGGGAGGTTATTCAGAAAGCTAAATATAGAATTACCATATGACCCAGTAAGTAGTTCTACTTCTAAGTATATACCCAAAATAATTGAAATCATATCTTCACGCAAAAACTTGCACACAAATGTCCATGACAGTATCATTCATGATAGCTGAAAAGTGTAACTAACAAAGTGTTCGGATGGGGTGGAGAACCTGTAGCCTCAAGGCCACACATGGCCCTCCAGATCCCCAAGTGCAGCCCCTCAATCAAATCCAAACTTCACAGAACAAATCTCTTTATTACAAGGGTTGGGGTTGTCAAGTTTGGATTCAGTCAAACGGCTGCACTCAAGAATCCAGAAGGCCTCATGTGGCCTCAAGGCCACAGATTCCCGACTCCCACGTGGGAGGTGTCCACATACAATGGAATATTCTTCAGCCATAAAAAGGAATGAAGTTCTGATATGTGCTACAACACGGATGAACTATAAAAATATTATGCTAAGTGAAATAAGCCAGACTGAAAGGAACAAATAATGTATGTTTCCACTTACAGGAAATATCTAGACTAGGCAGATTCAGATGCAGAAAATAGATTAGGGGCTTCTAGAAGTTAGGAGAAGAGAGGAGGGTAGGGAATTAATGTTTAATGGGTAAAGAGTTTCTCTTTGGTGTATGAAAAGCTTTGGAAACACATAGTGTTGATGGTTGCACAAAAATGTGAATGTAATTAATGCCACCAAGTAAGACACTTAAAAATAGTTAGAATGGCAAATTTTATGTTATATATCTTATCAATTTTTCAAATACATTATTTAGCAAAGCAAACTCTAATCAAAATCATGTGTGGTAGACAATGCATTGGCTTGGTATTATATTAACACATTCAAGTCAAGCCACTTAATAATCCTCCTTATCGTTCCCCAATTCAAATACCTCTATTCACTTTCAGTGCAACCTCTCTCCTTTAACGACCTTTAGCAGCCTTAATGTAGGGGGCCTATTCTTCCCTAAATTAAGAGTATTTCAGTTCAGCAGTGAATCCTCCCCTTAAACTGTCTACTTAAATTCTTTTAGGTACTACTGGCCCTCTCTGATTTGGAGGCATGACAGTGCCCAAAATTAGTTGTCTGTAATAACAATTATAATTAGTTACTTATTATATACCTATATATAGCTACTATACAGAGAATAGAGAATTATAAAATTATTATATAATAACTACTATGAATACAGTATGTAATTATTTGAAACATGACAGAGCTTTCCATAGAGGGGAAAAAGATGAATGAAACTATCTTTGTCGCTATACTTGTGTACTTTCTAGTAACTTTAATTTCATTTAAAATTTTTTATTTTACATTTAACCCAAATCTTCCACTACATTTAGATACCCATTCATTCACTTATTCATTTGTTGATCACGGGTTTTTGGAATACCCACTGTGTCCCCAATTTCAAGCTAGGCATTTAGGGCACAGCAAAGGACAAGAAAGAAGTACACCCTATCCCTACAGGTTGACACACTGAGGTATTTAAGAGGCCTGGCCATCCTCACACTTGTCCCATCAAGAAGTCACTTTCCTCCAAAGCATTTAAACCATAGTCTTCATTCTCTTTGATAAAAAAGGCCAACACAAATAGTGGCCCACGAGTCATCCCTGAGGCTTCTACTTCTTGTTCCCGAGAGGAAACCCTCTGTTCCCAGGACAGAAGGAAATCTGAACTCAGAGGCCTGTTGCTGTCCCACATGGCCTGCACAGATGTCTCCTTCTGCTTCCTGGGGACCAGTCAGCAGGACATGGTTGGGAGAGTGAATAAAAGGGCTTGGATTTTAGAATAGTCCTGTATCAGGAGAAGATAGATGTCGCAGTAGAGAGAGCCCAGGCTTTAGAGTCAGTGAGACTTCATTTGAATCCAGCTCCCAGGATTCCAGAGCCTTCAATTAATTCCTTATTCTTTCCAAGCCTCTGCTTCTCTCCTCTGTGACACAGGGACAGTAATGCCCACACAGCAGGTGGTGTTGAGAATCAGAGATCACACAGCTGGTGCCCAAGTCTCTTTCTGGTCCCAGGGTACCCAGTGCAGGGTTTCTGAGAATGGATCCAGCCATCCCAGCCTCGGGGACAGAACTTCCGCCAACTGATGGGAGAGAAAAGAACCCTGCACTAGTGACTTGACAACCCTGATGCCAAACTTGCTGGGCAAGTCACCATGGCCCTGGCCAGGCTGACAGGAAGCACACTCTGCTCTGGCTCCTGGGCTCCACATGCGCAGGAACACCTTCTCCATCTACACCATGGACCTGGCCTAGGCCGACTTCCTCTTCCTCTGCTGCCACGTTCCCAGTTCCTTGAAGAAACTCACCAACTTTCTCCATCCCATCTCCACCTTCATCCACCATGCTTAATGTCAAAACAACTATATACATGTTATATATATATAACACAGACTATATACATGTTATATACATAACACAACTATATACATGTTATATATATACACACACATACATACATACACACAAATACATACATAGTCTCCCTCATATAAAATATACAGTGGTCTGTATCACTTTTATTTAACCTATCTTGGAGGTCCTTTCATATCAGGTTGTTCTTTTCATATAGCTACAGACTATTCCATATATGGACCATAATTTATACAGTATCGATGGTCATTTGGCTGGTTATAACCTTTTATTGCAAGTAATACTACATTCATTCACCCTGTATATATGTCCCTTGAACATACACAAGTATATCTCTGGGATAAATTCTGAGGTTAGGAATTACAGGCAGAAAAGTATGATACTTAGTATGTTTGTATATGCTGCAAATTGCCTTCCCTGAAGGATGTATTCATCTGCACTCCCACCAGAAAATAGAGAAAGTGCCTGGTCCCCACCATCTCCACACAGCACATTATGTAACCTCTTGGGATTTTATATGGGAATAAGTTAAATATAATTCTGGAATAATTTAAAATCATGTCTTTTATTAAACTTGGGTTTCCTATCCTTCTATATGTATAAGAGCCATTTTTATTTTCAAGAAATTAGGAATTCATGACATAAGTCATTTTCTCATTAACTTATGGTTTACTAGGATTTGTCCAGACTCTTAACAGCTGGAAACCCCTTCAGACCTCTTTCCTTTTCAGTCTCTATTAACTGTTCACTCAGCTCCCTGAGGGTAAGCTCCAAAAGACTATGGTCTAGTGTTATTCACACTGAAGATCAAATGCCTGACACAGTGCAGGTACATAGCATGTCTCTATTAGTTTGCTAGGACGGCCGTAACTCAGCAGCACAGACTGGGTGGATTCAACAACACAAGTTTATTTTCTCACAACTCTGGAGACTAGAAGTCTGAGACGAAGGTGTGGACAGTGTTGGACAGTGTCTTATTCTCTCTCCGTCTTCACGTGGTCTTTCCTCTGTGTGACTTTGTCCTAATCTTCTCTTCTCTAGGATCATAAGTCCTGTCAGATTAAGGCCCAGGTCTACAGCCTCTATTAAACTTGATTATCTTTTTAAAGTCCCTATGTCCACATACCATACAGTAAGATTAGGACTAACTGGGGTTAGGAAATCAACATATGATTATTAGAAGGACCAAAATTCAGCCCATAACAAAATCCTTATTAAATAGTCACTGAAAGAGTACATTCAAGAACTTTTCTCGATACTTAGAATCTAATTCAAATGACACTTTTAAAAATGATGATTGGTTTAATTTGCCTGTAGTTTGAGGTAAACAAAGAATGAAAGCACAGGATAAGATTCAAACTGGATTTGCAACCAGGTTTGAGGACACCTCACCTTCTCATTGGGTATTTATCCTTGTGTGCCTCTGTTTGCTGCCTCTGTAAAACAGACACAGTCATTCACACACTGCAGGTTGGTCATAACAGACAGACATCATACAATTGTTGCTCCTGTCTTGTTTGTGTTCCCAGGGGCACAAATTCAGTGTTTCTGAGCATAGAGTCAACTACCCCAGCCTGGAGCATGGAATTCACAACAAAGAATGGAACTAACGAGACCTATTCCCAACCCTGTGGATTGGAAGCTCTGATCTTTCCTTGCCTGACCGGCATCATTGCCCTGGTCGGGCTGGTGGGAAACGGCATTGTCGTTTGGCTGCTGGGCTTCCGCATGCGCAGGAACGCCTTCTCCGTCTACATCCTCAACCTGGCCGTGGCCGACTTCCTCGTCCTCTGCTTCCCAATGATACAATCTCTGAAAAATCTCATTGAGTTCTTCCATTATCCCTTCTTCATCCCTTTCGTCTTCATCTATGTGTTGGCTTTTTCCTACCTTGCAGGCCTGAGCATGCTGAGCGCTATCAGTACCGAGCGCTGCCTGTCTGTCCTATGGCCCATCTGGTACCGCTGCCACCGCCCCACACATATGTCAGCTGTTGTGTGTGGCCTGCTCTGGGCCATGGCCCTGCTGCCAAGCACCATGAATCTCTTCTGTGGATTTCTGCACATTGGTGACCATTATGCTTGTAAGACATCTAAAATCATCGCAGCTGCGTGGGTGATTGTTTTGCTTGTGGTTCTCTGTGGCTCCAGCCTGACCCTGCTCCTCAGATTCCTATGTGGTTCTCGGCGGATTCAGATGACCAGGCTGTATGTGACCATCCTGCTCACAGTGCTGGTCTTCCTCCTCTGTGCCCTGCCCTTGGGCATTGCCTGGCTCTCACATTCATGGATGCAGCGTGATGTTCAAGTCAAATGTTATTTACCTGTAGTTTCCATGTTCCTGACGTCTGTCAACAGCAGCGCCAACCCCGTCATTTACTTCTTTTCGGGCTCCTATAGGCAGCGGAGGCAGGAAGGGCGGCAGACCCTGCGGCAGGTTCTCCAGCGGGCTCTGCAGGACACCCCTGAGGTGGATAAACCTGGGGGCAGCCTTCCTCAGGGACCCCTGGAGCTGTCGGAAAGCAGATAGGCCAGTGAGGAACAGCCTCTGCCCTGGTCAGTCACACGTGACTCAGACAGCAACTCGGTCCGGCACGCTTTGCCTTTACATGCATTTCTCTCAACCTCATGCCACTGAAATGCGTCAGTAATTTCCCAATGCCTTCAGATAGATCTCTTTTTAACCTGGCTATTATAGCTTTACTCAGAGAAAGCATTATCTGAAAGTACATTGTCTCCATCCTTCCTGACATTACCAATAGTGTTCTCATGTTATCTTCCTCTGAAGCTTTCTATTGAACACATTTTCTTTGCAAGTTTCATTGCAGTGGAAAGCATGCCTGTCTCAAACCACACAATTCTTCTACATAATTGTTTTCTACCTGACAGAATCAAGAAAGACTCCTTATTTATCACTCAGAATTTGTTCCCCTGAATATTACATTCACTCTGTGACTGGGGAGGCCATGCTGCAGGGGGGAAGCTGGCTCTGAATGAGTGAGCTCTGCTTCCCATAAATCTCACTGAGTTCTCAGCTATTAGAGAAAATAATGTCCTTAGCGACAGACTCTCTGCCTTCATAAAAACATTCTAGCAAACTGGTTTTATGAAAAGTATCCTTTGACCATGGCATGTCATTTGCCCATGGCATGGAAACAAGTTAGCCTTGGTTTCTAGTAAAGAGAACCATGGCCCCCTGCCCTGGAAAACTTGTGAATGCTCATGTAGGTCTTCCTGCACCTGGAGACCAGTGTAGAGTCTATAAATATTCCCCATTTCCACCTTCCCCTATTGGCAACCTCAGTATTGTTTTCAGAGAGGAATTTATCTCGAAAACCATTTATTATTAGCTTAAACTTTCCTTTATTTGTAAGAGGACTCTGTATACTTCCAGTTTTTGCAAAATTGTTCTGCCTGTAGCTTTCAGTTAGTCCCATGTCCAGTGACCGTAGGAATCAGGATTGAAAACATCTAACCTTTTCGTGACCAGGTCTGTTACACTATACTGATAATAATGTTGAGTTAGCACTGAATTCTGATACACGCTACAACAGAGATGAACCCTGAGAACATTGTGCTAAGTGAAAAAAGCCAGACTCAAAAGAATAAGATTGTAAGTTCAACCCCAATAAGGTATACAAACTAGGAACAGGATACCATGAGGAGAGAGCACCGAAAAATTGTAACATGTCTTACTTCCATGCTGAAGAGAAATGTCATACACAAGCACCCAGGTGATGCATCATGGGATGGTTCCAAGAAATGAGAGAATGTTCACCAGGTGGCTCCTCATGGTAGACAACAACCTCAACGAAGGTATCATAACTGACAAAACCAGTAGACTATTAAGCTGAATCTTACAGCAGCCCTCAGTCTAGATTCTGACATCACTCCAATGCACAATTTCTGAAAATATTTTTCAAGAAGAGTTTATGCAGGTACTTAGGCCACAGGAACTGTGCCACTGCCTACTCCCACTATGCTGTGTTGCAGCAGAGGAAGCCCTTGCCTCCAGCCAAGCCCTACTCAGCATCAAGAAATCAGGAGATATGCAGGCATGCAGAACCTACGAGTGATAAATTGGGAAGAACAATGGACCTGGACCCAGGAACCTGGATTCTAAGCTGACTACATGACCATCATGGTTCTTGTGCCCATTCTAGACAACCCAAACAGATAGTGAGCTTATGGAATGCCATTGTGCTCAAGTATCTGTTTTCAGAGTATGGTGATAAGTTTGGGCTTTACCATAGATGTGGACTAAAGTTAACTCCAATTGTAATTCAAGCAACCTGAAAAGTTTATGTCTCTATATGGTGACTATAACTATAATATGCACATACTCCTCTCACCTATGTGGCAGCTAATGGGGTTTTGAATATATTGCTGTGATGTTTGTCTAAATATTGCTGTGATATGTATTGAAGCACCAACACTGCCAACACAGCAATGGTGGCTGTAAATACAGATGAGAATTGGTTGCTGTTCTCTAAGAGGTTCAGTAGAGTGTGGAGGATGGGGTCTCCTTACACAAGCCTGTGATATGAGTCCAACTGTTCTGAATCCTTCCAGGATGCAAAGGCAGAGGTGGGAAGTCGACAGGGATAAAATCTCATTAGTGAGCATTTATGTGGATGTGAATAGATCAGGGGATGCTTCTTGAAATATTTGGAATTTGGACTCAGGACTCTCAAAATCCCTAAGCATGTACCCTCTGTCACTTTTGTCATCATAAAAAAATTTTTGAATTAGGCAAGGAAAGATATGATCTGGACAGATGGAAATGTGAGAAGAAGTCATTTATGGTGGCATTGTTACTAGGAGCATACTGTTGTTTAGGGAATGGTGATCAATATGTAAATGAGTTTGATTCCTTATGCTACATAAAGTGCTGGTCATGGTTGCAATATCCCTCTCGACAAGGATTTTAAAATTGGAGTCAGCACTTTAGCTATGACATGGAGTCCGGTCATCATCTGTGTATATGTGTCTTACTCTCACTCTGTAAACCTGTATGTTATTCTTGCTCTATAATGCTATCTTGCTCCCTCTCAATAAATTTCACCTTGTGATTGCCTTACAAAAAAGAAAAAAAACTGGAGTTCTCTGAACAATGAGCAATGTCTATTGGAGCCTTAAACTGATAAGGAGTAGGGATAACTGAAGGGGCTGGTACAAGTTTTACAAAGTAATTTGGAAAACTTGGCCACAAAACTGTCAAGTACAGAGGGTCAGTCAGATAAGCCCAGCAGGATCCATGGACAAAGCCAATGTCTTGCTCTCCTGACCCTCCTCCCACAGATATGTCCCACGCTCCAGGGTCAGAATACACAGGTAAAGACAACAGGGAGGTAGAACAAAAAGAAATGGGAGGGGGCTGCAGCATCAGAGCTGACATGGGGACGATGTGGGGCCATCGCTGCTGAGCAGCAGCCGGGCTGGTGGTCTCCACCTCCTCTCGTCTGGAGATCCACTATGTAAATGCCATCGGGGAGGGATAAACAAAGAAGAAAACGGGAAAGGAGCAAAGCATTGATTACAAATGTCTTAATAATGAGCAAATGTGGCAGGAAAAAATATATTAAGACAAATCTAAGGTTTCTGTAGCTGGATCAGGCACCGGAAGAGGCTCCCCAGCGGTAACTCTAGTGCAGTTACCTTCAGGCCAAACTGTACATGTCCAGGGAGTAATTCAGACACCACAGCCATCGGTCATTCGGTCACCACAAATACAAACTGTTCAGGTAGCAACAATTGCAGAGACAGATGAATCTGCAGAATCAGGTGTAATTGATTCTCATAAACGTAGAGAAATCCTTTCACAAAGACCCTCTTATAGAAAAATACTGAATGAAATTGCCTCTGATGTGCCTGGTGTTCCCAAGATTGAAGGAGAAAAGTCAGAGGAAGAAGGAACCCCACCTAGCATCGCTACCATGGCAGTACCGACTAGCATATATCAGACTAGCACGGGGCAATACAGTATGTATGCTGCAATTCCATACGATACAGTGCTAGCTTTAAGTCTCCTCTAGTTACGTTGAAGCAACTCTGGTTTGAACATTAAATTGTTCCACTTTCAGATGCATCATTAATACCTGTGTATCCTAGAATGGAAAGTGCATGTTAAAGAAGCAAGAGATTTGTACTGATCAGCTGTCGTGTAGACTTTTGAAAAGTAAAAATTTTTATTGCTGAATCTCAAAGACACCTTTGGTCTACAGTTGTGAGGAGCTGGGAAAAAAAAAGAAAAATAAATTTTTTATAATTAAAAATTTTATTAAAAAGTAAGTTAAAAAAGAGAAAACTTTGGGGTAAACATTTAAAAAGGGTTTCTCCTATTTATACGTTTATATGAATCTCTAGTAAACGCTTAAAACTTTTTGTTGTCTTTATGATGCATGCAAACGTAAGATATAATGTCTGTATTTCATTCTTGTTGGCTTTTGTTACCAACAATTACATATTATACTTACTAATCTAAAAGAGGTCCATGTGTTTTCTAAACTGTGTTTTAAATGTAATTTTGTTTTCACTACTCTCTACTGTGTTAATTTGCGCTGCAGTTTTTCTTAAAAGAGAATGGACAAATAATTTAATTTTTAAAACTACAGCAATTGAATAGATCATTTTATTTGAAATTTACGCACTGAACGCTTTAAATAAACAGATACATTCACAAAAAAAAGAAAAAGAAAAAGAAAGAAAAGGGAGGGGCAGAGTAGAGGAGAAGAGAGAAGCAGTGCAATGCACCCATTCCCCTGGTTCAACATTTATGCTTGTAAAACGCCCAAATTGGCAGCATGGGAAATGGTTCATCTTTAAATTAAATTTAACATTTTAGGCCTCAGTAAAAATTCAACCTTAACCCTTTTTATAGACTTGGTATGAATGATGACATGTGAGTTGGTAACCAGTGATCACAAACCTACTTAAATTGTGCATGTCATTTTGCACCTCTTTTGAAATGTGGTATCTATAGTGCCTTGACATTTAGCTTAATACACCAGTTTTTATAACCTATCACACATATGAGAAAATAATGCATATTAGGTTCAGAAGTTCAGTGAGAGGAGAGGTTCACATTTAAACCTTTAATTATACCTGTAAAATTTTATTTATTCATTTTCAAAGAGATTTAAAGCAAAAATCACGAGATTATAATGTGTGCCTCATTTTAGTGGTGTGGGTATGAATCCCTACTACATTATATTGTAACCTGTGTTTCTGGTTTACAAATTTTTCTCCAGCATTCCCCACGTCCTTGTTCTTGGGGTCTTCAACATCCAGGTAGGGAGGCAATCCCACAAACTGATCTTCCAGTTCGTTTTTAACTTTTCGTCCAGAAGTAATTGCAAACTAACAAGAGGTTACAAACATAGTGTATACCACACCCTCCCCAAGCCACAACACACACAAACATCTGAGGAAGGTGGTGTGAGCACACAAACGAAGGTGGTTTTTTACAAGTCAGGAATAGAGGCCTCTAGAGAAGTTGAATCATCTGGCACATTCATCAGGGACTTCTTCTCCAGCACTGTGAAAAAATACATTTCTGTTGTTTCAGCCTCTCAGCCTCTGGTCTCATGTTATGGCACCTCAAGAAGACTAACAGGAACACGGCAGAGAAGTAGGAACATGGACTGTCTTGTTAGGACTTTTCTATTACTTAAACAAATTTTTGCACTTCCTTCACATTTAAGAGACAATCCTTGAAATTACTGGCTAATTATCATTAAAAATGACTTGCTCAGAGAAGGCAAGATGGCTGCCTAAAGGCAGCTGTCAGATGCTTCTTCCTTGGAGAAGAACCAAGATGGCCATTAGATATCAGCACTTCATAAAGATGACTAGGAAAAAAATGCTTGAATATATTAAGAGAGAAGCAAGGACAGACACTGAGGGTGAAGGAAGGGAAAGGGAGGCTGCCTTTTCAGGGTTGCTGAGAACCTTGAGCAGATCCTAGACCAGACCAGGAAGCAGGTAAGTGAGAGAGACTTGGGGCTTCAGGCTCCCACATCAAACCTTTACAATTTTAGCTATACAAGAGCTCCTCATCCTCACAGGCCTCCAGACTGGCATAGGGTGCTGCCTGCAGATCAGGCAGAGGCACTGCCCCAACTCATGTGGAGTTCCACAGGCTTCCAAACTCCAGGCACCTGCAGCACAGCAGGGAGCCATCTTGGGAGCCCATCCCCCCAGGTGCTCAAAGCTGCCACTGCAGGATGCCACTCGAGGGAGAGAGACTGGAACTCAGGTGAACTCACCTGCCCAAACACAAGTTCCTGCACTGCAGCTTTGGGCTAATACAGGACAGAGGATGTTCAGACTACATGCCCCACACCTGCCAGCCTTTGCCACAGCTTCCTGACTGGCTGCTCCCACAGACAGGGCCTACCTCTGCCAGTGGCCAGCCCGGGCACAACTGCAGCTGACGTGCCTGAGTGTTCTGCAGGCAGCCTGGGACCAGCCCACCCCTCCCTACTGCACCCAGTGTTTGAACTCAAAGGACCTGAGGATAGGTCCCTGCTCTAGTCCCATCACCCAGGACTAAATCTCTTCACTCAGAGACATACAGGAGAGACTTGCAAATTGATCCCAAGTGGGGAAGGAGCCCACAGGGGTATAACTGAGGAGTGTGAGGTTTAGGTTGATGCTGCATCCCAAAGTGGGGCACCCCTCCCTCCATAGGAAGAGCTAACAAATGATGTGGCTTGAAGACTAGGGTTTCTGTCTGGGGCTGGGAGGTTTGCAGCCTGGGTGGGTTCCTGACCTGAGTGTAGACTGGTTTGGCCCACTGCTGGCAGCCAGACGTTAGAGGAAGATCCACTGGGTCAGCTATGTAAGCCGGCCCCACTACCATTTAATGAGCTGTGGACTCTGGACATCCCCTCCTGGTCCCAGCTTCTTTGGTGTGGTGGAAGTACCTTTGCCCCTCCCTGGAAACTTGCCCCTGCAGCCTGGAAACCGCTACCTGATGTCCTTAGTGGTCAGCGCTAGTGACTGCCTTTGGGAGCCTGGTCACAGCCCTGCCCATCTATACCCCTCTCATCTGCCTCAGTGATGGTCAAACCCAAGGTGGACACCTCCGAGAGTTCTAAGGCCCTGACCATTGCCTGGCACATCTGAGTACTGCTCCTGATGAACTGAGGCTAGGCACATATACCACAAACATCACCATAGCTCCCTCTATCCTGCAAATGCCACCTACTGGCTGGGAGGTCAACTTACACACCCTGTTACATTTGCTAATTCAATTATACATTATCTGCAAGCACCCTCTGCTTGCCTGGAGGGTGAACTGCATGTCTCAATGTCATTCATGCAGAGAGAAGCATGCCCACACTGGGGAACAAAATATCCTTGCTGAGACCTCAATCTCCCATTCATGGCAGGAGTCAGGGAACCTGCTCACACAACTAGTACACTACCACTACAACCTACAAATCACCAGCATTGGAGAAAACCACCACATGAAGGCTATCTGTAACCAAATAATCATACAGAGCCTTCGTTTCCTGAAAGCACCCATAAACAAAGCCAAAGGCTCCTACCCAACATACTCTACAGTAACAACTTTAGAAGGTAAAAAAGTCCCATCTAAACAAAACTAAATTCAAAAATAAGAAGTGACAGCTTGTCCTGATGAGGAGGAGTCAGCATAAGAACACTGGCAGTAGCAAAAAACAATGTAAAGACCCCTCCCCAAAAGATCACACCAACCCTCTAGCAATAGATCCTAACCACATTGAAAATACTGAAATGAAATATAAAGAATTCAATATACAGATTGTAAAGAGGCTCAATGAGATCCAAGAGAAGTTGAAAACCAAAGAAATCAGAAAAACATTCAGTAAATGAATGAAAATTTTACTAAAGAGATAGGAATCTTAACAAAAAAAACCAACAGAAATTTTGGAAGTGAAAAAAATTAATTTGGAGAATTACAAAATACAGTGGAAAGTTTTATCAATAGAGTAGATGGAGCAGGAGAAAAAATTTCAGAGCTTCAAGACTAATCTTTCACATTAACTTACACAAAAATAAAGACAAAAGATTTAAATGAAAAAGTCAAGAAATACAGGAGTATTTAAAATGTCCAAACCTAAGAATCATAAGTATTCCTGAGCTAAAAGAAGAAAAAACAAAAAATTTGGAAAAACTATTTGAGGGAATAATTGAGAAAAACTTGCTAGAGATTTAGAACAACCAAATCTAATCTGTATTTACAGCCACCAGATGCAAGAAGCTCAATTAGCACCTGGGAGATTCCCTGCAAGAAGAACTTCACCAAAGCACATAGTCATCAGACTATCTATATTCACTTTGAAGGGCAGAATACTAGGAGCAGTAAGACAAAAGCAACAAATCACTTATAAAAACAATCCCATCATACCAAAAGCAGATTTCTCACAAGAAACCATACAAACTTGAAGGGATTGGGGTCCATATTTAGTCTTAATCAAAACAACTGTCAGATAATAATTTTTTATCCTGACAAACTAAGTTTCATAAATAAAGGAGGAACTAAGTCTTTCCAAGACAAAGAAATGCTAGAGAATTTGTGAACACTAGACCAGCTCTACAAGACATGGTTAAAGGAGTTTGCAACATCTAAACACAAGGTTGATACTCACCATTATAAAAACACACAAAAGGATAACACTCCCAGGGCCTATCAAAGAGTAACATAATCAAGAATACAAAGCAAGTAGGTAACAATCAACATTATGACAGGAACAGTACTTCACATATCAATATTAAATTCGAATGCAAATGGGCTAAATGTCCCACTTAATATACGGATTGGCTGAATAGATTTAAAACAAAAAACAGAATCCAAATATCTGCAGTCTTCAAGAAATTCACTTAGCAAGTAAAGATATTTATAAAGTCAAGGTAAAGCATGAAAAAAAAAAAAAATCTCACTCAAATAGAAACCAAAAGCAAGCAGGAGAAGCTACACTTAGATAAAACAAACTTTAAATCAAAAACAGCAAATAATGATAAAGGGATCAATTCAACAAGATATAACAATACTAAACAGCTGTGTACCTAACATATTGATAAAACAAATACTCCTAGGCCTAAGAAAACAGACAAACAGTAATACAATAATAGTGGGGGACTTCAATTCTCCACTGACAGCACAAGACAGAGTACACATTCACGGAAATTAAACAACCTGCTCCTTAATGATCTTTTGGTAAACAAGGAAACCACAATGGAAATTTAAGGACTTTTAAAAATGAATGATAATGATAAAATATATCAATCTCTGTGACATACAGAAAAAGCAGTGCTAATAACGAAATTGATTGTGCTAAATGCTTACATCAAAACACAGAATGATTGCAAATTAACAACCTAACATCACACCTCAAGGAACTAGAAAAACAAGAGCAAACCAAACCCAAAGTTAGCAGAAGAAATAACAAAGATCAGAGCAGAACTAAATGAAATTGAAACCAAAATATCAATAAGAAGGATCAATGAAACAAAAAGTTGGTACTTTGAAAAGAAAAACAAAATTGATTGACCACTAGCAAGATTAAGCATGAAAAGAGAGGATTCAAATATGCTTAATTAGAAATGAAAAAGGAGATATTACAACTGATGCAGCAGAAATTCAAAAAGTCATCTAAGACTACTATGAACACCTCTACTCCCACAAAGTACAAAATCTAGAGGAAATGGATCAATTCCTACAAACATACAACCACCAAAGCTTGAATCAGGAAGAAAAAGAAATCATGAACAGACCAATAATGAGTCTGTATACTGCATAATTTTGTACACATACTTCTGGCTCTGGCTTTCAGTAAGTTTCATGGCCAGTCCCCAGGGGTAGCAAGGTCTCACTGTAGCTCCTGCAGGCACCTCCCACTCGAGAGAGCAGTCAGTGTCCTCTGGAGTTGCTCATTCTGACAAAGGCTCCTCTCTTTCATTGCAGGTGTGCTCACTGTGCCTGGAGATGAATGTGTGGGATGCAGGAGTCTGCACATAAGCTGCCTCTTTTCAAAGCCAGTGATAGATTTTCCTCTCAGTTTCCTGCTGTGGAGGAGCACACAGGATATCCAAGAGTGGCCTCCAGGAAGTGAGAAAAGATTTGAAAGTCCCTCAGGGCACCTTTTGGGAGCTGTCATTCATGACTGTGCATTCATGCATTAATCCAACAACTATTTCAAGCTAAATGATATGTTACCCTAAAGTCTACTTTATTCTTTGGTTATAAAGTGTCACAATATAAGATCCCATTGCTTAATGTTGATATCTAGGCTTATAGTTGGCCTGGGTGGACCAGATGGGGTGTGAGGCTGATATGTGAGTAGACATGGGACAGAGGCCAAGGAATATCTCAGTAAAGAATCATGTTTCAAATGGCTGTAGTCTCTGATTTGCCTGTAATCCCTGAACAGGAAATCACAGAGCTATCCAGCATCTTTTTTTTTTTTTTTTTTTTTTTTGAGACAGAGTCTCGCTCTGTTGCCCAGGCTAGAGTGCCATGGCACCAGCTTAGTTTACAGCAACCTCAAACTCCTGGGCTCAAGGTATCCTCCTGCCTCAGCTTCCTCAGTAGCTGGGACTACAGGCACATGCCACCAAAACCAACTAATTTTTTCTATTTTTAGTAGACACAGGGTATCACTCTTGCTCAGGATGGTCTTGAACTCCTGAGTTCAAGTGATCCTCCTGCCTTGGCCTCCCAGAGTTTTAGGATTACAGGTATGAGCCACCGTGCCTGGCCCCTGTCCAGCATCTTGATAAGATACCCATGGTCATTAGCTTCCCTTCAGCTCCTGTAGGAATCTCCTCAATTAGGGGACACAAATGGGTCCTCTGAAATCACTGAATCCCAGAAACATTCTTCACCAAAGAATAGGGGAAAGGTAAGGGCTTATAACAAGAATTATCTTCTTTCCAGAGTCAGTTAAGGTTCTTGCCATAAGGTGACATCCCTGTGCTTCACTCAGAGTGCTACATACAAGGGGTCAGGGATCTTCCTTCAGGAAAAGGCAAGAGACATGAAGCTTCCTTCTGGAAACTGGGTGCTGGCAGCCCAGACTGTGGGAGTTCCAAATGAGGCCAAACATAACTTTCTCCCTTCTGATCCATCTGCAACAACTGTACCCTAATTTCAACCATTCAAATCTGGTGTCGTGGAGAGAATGGTGCCTCTCCCATTCATTTAAGGAGCATGAAAACATGCAGGCATTGCTTCCCAGAGCTGAACTGCTATAAACCTGAGTTTCACTCTTTTGCTTACTTTTCAAAGTTATTCTCCTTTACATATCTGGAAAAGCCCAAGGAATAAACACATAGTACAAACAGAAATAACTGAGGAATACTTCATACAGGCAAAAGACAAAGATGGGCAGGCTAAGGGAAAATGACAATGCAGGGGGGTACACCCCAAGGCAGCACAAGGGAGGCACTGTTTCTGCCTCTAGGCTTAAAGGGACAAAGGTGCAGCAGTGACCACTGAGATCATAGCCATAGCTGAGGCTGTCGAGGTAGGAAAGAATGACCAGGCAGTTGGAGAAGCCCTGCCACCACCAACACACAGCCAAATAAGCAGAGAGCCAGGGAGGGGAAATGCAAAGTGCTCTCCTCCTGCCCTCCAGTCTCTTTCCTGCTGGGGTCTCCCAGTGGCTTGATTCAACCAGAAACCCGGAGAAAAAGAATCCCACTGATGAGGTACATAGAGGCCACCCCTAGTGATGCCAAACAGGCTGCAGAAGGATGGAAAGCAAATCCTCCTGGAAAACGAGACTAAGCCTCATACCTGCTTATATCCTCTACTTCCTGGGGTTTCCTCTATCTAAGTGTCATTGAATCCTGTCTCGTCTCAGCTCAGTCAGAGTTATTTTCTTCTGTTTGTACCTTCTTTCTCTAGTGTTACCTTTATGGAGAAACACCCACATTCCTAAAAAGCAACTGGTAAATGAAATGTAATTTTTAAAGAAGAAAACATACTCTTCTTGGCTAGAGTATAAGTTTGTTTGATCTAATAAAGACCCAAAATAGAAATATTTTAAACAAAATACAAACCCATGTATCCATGAGTTTTGCATCCATGAGTCAGCCAACCTCAGATCGAAAGTATTTGAAGTTAGCAAAAGAATATCTGAGTCCATACTGAACAGGTACAAACTTTTTTCCCTAAAAACATATTGTAACTCTGTAGATCACTTTAGGTAATATTGACATTTTAATGATATTGATTCTACTAATCCACAAACAAGGTAGATTTTTCCATCTTCTACAATTTCTTTTTTTTAGCATTTCGTAGTTCTCCTCGTATAAGTCTTTCATATCAAAGTACCATCTATCATTCTTTACAGATCTAGAAAAAATAATTCTTCACTTTGTATGCAATCAGAAAAAAACTCGTATAGCCAGAGCAATCTTAAGTAAAAAGAACAAACTGGGAGTCATCAGTCTTCCTAACTTCAAGCTGTACTATAAAGCAGTAATAATTAAATCATCCAGATACTGGCACAAGAACAGAGGCATCAATCTTTAGAACAGGACTGAGATTCCAGAGATGAAACCATTTGCATATGGTTACCTAATCTTTCATAAAGCAGACAAAAATATACATTTGGGAAAAGAATCTCTTTTCAATACATGGTGCTGGGAAAACTGGATAGCTGCGTGCAGAAGAGTGAATCTGCACCTGCACTCGAATGTTTATAGCAGCACAATTCATAATTGCAAGGCTGTGGAAACAGTCCAAGTGCCCATCAATCCAGGAATGGATTAATAAAATGTGGTATATGTATACCATGGAGTACTATTCAGCTCTAAGAAACAACAGTGATATAGCACATCTTATATTTTCCTGGTTAGAGCTGGAACCCATACTACTAAGTGAAGTATCCCAAGAATGGAAAAACAACCACCACATATACTCACCAGCAAACTGGTATGAACTGAGCAGCACCTAAGTGGACACATAGGTACTACAGTAATAGGATATTGGGCAGGGGGG
>VSMD01102368.1:0-29728 GCA_008750895.1 Mirza zaza | reverse complement strand
ACCTACGATGGTGGATTTTCTTTAGTTCTTCCTTCAATTTTATTGGATTTACTTCTCACATCATGTAGCCCAGTTGTTTAGTGCATACACATTTAAGATTAAGTATTCATGATGTATTAATCCTTTATCATTATATTAGGTAACTCTGTTTCTGGTAAATTTCTTTGCTTTGAATGCTACTTTACCTGATATTGATATAGTCACTGCTTATTTTTTAAAATTAATGTTTGCATGTTATATCTTTTCATTCTTTACTTTCAACCATCTTATATTGTTACATTCGAAGTATGAGTTTTCATAGACACCTTATATTAGAATTATTGTTTTATTCCATTCCAACAGTGTATATTTTAATTTGTGTACTTAAATTATTTATAATTAATGTAATTATTGATATTATAGGGCTTAAATACAACTTTTGTGGGGTTCTTTTTCTGTTTTTTTGCTCTAGTTTTTCATTCTGTCTGATTTTTACCCTATTTTCCTGAGTCTTGAATAATTTTTAGAAGTGTATTTTGATATATCTACAGTAATGTTGACTATATCTCTTTGTAAGTGTTTTTTAGTAGTGACTTTACATACTACAATTTATATACATCACTCATCACAGTCTACTGGAGTCAACATTTTACCAGTTGTAGTAGATACCTTATCTTCCATTACTTTTTAAAATCTCTTTTATTTTATTTATAATTATCTTAAATATTTTCTCCAAATTCATTTTGAAACCTAAAAATAGTGTTAGAATTTTTACTATGCCTGTGAAAATAATTTAGAAAACTCTAGAGAAGAAGGAAAATGTTTTGTATTTACCCACGTTTTTACTCTTTCCATTTTCTTTTTCTTCCTTACTGGTGTTCCAGAATTCCGTCTTTTATCATTCTCTTCCTGCTCAGAGCACTCCCTTTAGCCCTTCTTTTAGCATAAGTCTTCTGGAAACAAATTTCCCTAGTTTTCTTTAATCTGAGAACGTTTTGAGTAAGAGGCCTTTTTTTCTCATTGCTATCAATATTTTTTCTTTCTTTTTTGCCTTCAGATATTTAACTGCATATAGTACGGTTTTGTGTAGATTTCTTTAGTTTATATTGTTTAGCATTTGTTCACCTTCTTGAATCTTGAGGTTTATGTCTTTTGTCAACTTTGGGAATATTTCAGCCATTATTTCTCTGAGTACTTTGTTGGCCTTGCCATCTTTCTTCTCTCCTTTCAGGCCCCCAGTGCAAAATTATTCAACATATTTTATAGTCCCACAATCATCTAGGCTCTGTTCATTGTTTTAGTTTCTGTTTTGGGGTTTGGAGTGTATTTCTTCCCAGTCCTTCAGAATGAATAATTTATTTTGTTCTATATTCATATTTAAGGATTTTTTTCTCTTTCTCTGCCATTTTGCTGTTGGTCCTATCCACTTAGTTTTTATATTAATTTTTGTATTTTTCTGTTCTAAAATTTCCATTTAGTTCTTTTTACAACTTTCTTTGCTGACACTACTATTCTGAGACTACACTTTTCTCCCCGTCTGTTGAAACATGTTCGGAATTTGCACAATGACCCATTTTTATGATATCTGCTTTTAAATCTTTGTCAGATAACTCTAACATCTCTAACAACTCAGTGCTGTCATCCACTCATTGTTTCTGTTTTGACTCAAGTTGAGATTTTCTTTGTTCTTGGTATGATGGTTGTGAATTAAAACCCGGATATTTTGGAAACTACATTTTAATGCACTAGTTCTTATTTAAATCAATTGTTTTAGCTGTCTTCCTCTGACTCTAAATCAAATAGCGGGACAGGGATGCATTGCTGCATCATTGCCAGGGGCAGGTAGATAGATGTCCACTTTCCCTACTCAACCTCTGTTAACACCCAGGGAGGAAGGAGCTCCAAGGGTCAGACTTGTACCTCTGCGCTAGGCTTGGGCTGACACTATTAATGCTGTGATTAATAGTAACTAATCAGTAACTAGTAACTAGTACTTTGCTCCTTACCTGGCTTCAACTGACACTGTCATAGACTTGCTTCATTTCTGCTGGGTGGTAGTAAAAGTCCTGCTATCAACTTGACGACATTTGATAGCACATCAGTGGGAAAAGAAAGGTGTCTGTTTATTGCTGGGTGAGGGTTGAAGTTTGAGCTCCACGTGTGCTCTCCACTGATTCAGTGAAGTGGGGGAGGCTCATCACTGCCCAGCAGGTATCAAAGTCCTGGATCCTTACTCAGCTGGCCTAGGTAGGGACTATTCCTCCCAGTGGGATGGGTCAAACAGGATAGCCTAGCAAGGGTGCAAGTTTAGGATTCTTGCTTAGCTTTTGTTAACGTGAGTAAGGATAAGGACAGTGTATTTTCTGTAGTGTTTCTGTAGAGCAGTTATTATTTATTTATTTATTTATTTTTAATTTTGCCAGGCTACCTCTTTCCTTGCTCTTTGGCTAGAGAGAACAGGCTCTTGTTGAAGATTTTTGTCTAGGCATTTTGGCCTTTCTGGGTGGCTGGTTCGTTCAGTTCCAATTCTGGGATACATGAGGCAAAAAGAAAACCCAAGGAACTCATTACCTGTCACTGATTGGGTTTCAAAGTCTCTAGCCAGTCTGATATCTTCTCTATACCCTGTAATATCTTCTTTGGTTTGTTTTATATGTAATATCTAGGATTTATAATAGTTGTACTTAGTGGGAAAAATAGGAAAAAAACTACATCTAATTCATTTTCCTGCAAGTGGAAGCTGCTATAACAATGTTACAATTTTAAAATTACTTTCCTTTATTTTATAATGGACAGTAAAAATGTAATAGCATTTTTAAATGCAAAATACTACTAAAAGCCTAACAATCCTTTTAAATAGTAAGGAGATGTCCTAAAATTTTAATACAGGTTTTTGTGAATGACGGTGAGTTAAAAATCTTTTCTACCAATTTTATATAATTTCCTGAAAATTTATGTAATAAAAATAAAGAGGAAATACAATATTGAAAAGTCTTTTAGAGTTTTGGTGTATACGAAAATATAAAAGAGGTTGGTGAGAAAACAAAGTCAGGTGGAAAAACCGTCTCTTTGTAATTACATAGAAAATGTAATGTAGTAGAAGTACAATTGTAGTACTCTGAAGGAGAGATTGTGTTAATTTAAGAATAGGGTTCTGTAAAACTATAAAACAAGATTACATGACTGTAATGAAATGTTATTTCTTGAGAGAAAAAATGGAGAGCAAAAGCAAATATTTTTCAAAAGAAATTATAATTTAATTATATATGTACAGATATATAGATATAGAAACACATTTATACAGATTTATCGGTACAATTTATATATTTCTCTAGGTATATTTCTATGCTGTGAATGTTTGGTGACATCTGTGTATATACAAGCATTTGGCTGTTTTTGTTTTATTTTGTTTTTGTTTTTCAATAGACTTCATGTTTTAGAGCAGTTTGAGGTCTGAAGCTAAGCTGAGAGGGACGTGCAGCGACAACCCAGGCATCTCCCGGCCCATAGGTGCGCCGCCTGCCCATCATCAGCATGTCCCACTGGAGAAGCACACTGGCCACAGCTGGTGACCAGACATGACACATCATTAGCAACCAAGACCACAGCGTGCACTAGGGTTCCCTTTAGTATACATGTTATGAGTTTGGGTAAGTACTTTTTAAATAATGGAATGTTATAGAAGTTGTCAAGCACACTTTATAAAGAAAAATATATAACACTGTGATTTAAAAAGTTAAGTCTATGACAAAGGAAGAAGCAAACCCAAAACCAACTGCAATTAAAATAGTTTTATATTGGCTGGGCGCGGTGGCTCATGCCTGTAATCCTAGCACCCTGGGAGGCCAAGGTGGGCGGATTGCTCAAGGTCAGGAGTTGGAAACCAGCCTGAGCAAGAGCGAGACCCTGTCTCTATTATAAATAGAAAGAAATTAATTGGCCAACTAATATATATGGAAAAAATTAGCAGGGCATGGTGGCACATGCCCGCATGGTGGCACATGCCTGCATGGTGGCACACGCCTGTAGTCCCAGCTACTCGGGAGGCTGAGGCAGCAGGATTGCTTGAGCCCAGGAGTTTGAGGTTGCTGTGAGCTAGGCTGACGCCACGGCACTCACTCTAGCCTGGGCAGCAAAGCGAGACTCTGTCTCAAAAAAAAAAAAAAAAAAAAAAAGTTTTATAAAGAAAGAATAATAAAACCCCCACCAGCAGCATTAGTACTGTTAAGTATAATTTTGGATTTATATGAATATTTACTGTAGAGTGCTAGGCACTCCTCAAAGACACATGATTATTCATATTCTATTATACTTTTTGACCTACCCCTTAACATCCCCTCATAGAATGCTGTGAAATACATGTTGCCACAGCTTACTGGCTTTGCTCACATTTTAAAAGTCCCCGTGCCTCTTATAGATTGGACTAGCTCTAGGTGGTTGCCCTGGGCATAAATGTGAAAAGTAAACAGAATTCACAGAATTCCAGAATTCCTCTAAATAAGAACACTTTAAATAGTTAAATGCTGTGTGTATGCTAATTTAATGCAAATAGTTTTACAGAATACAGAAAATATTTATTCATCTCCTATCTGCTGAATACAGATACAAAGTTCAAATAGGAAACATAATAATCATGATCATAAAAATAAATTTTAATGTATAGATTTTGTATTAGTATATTTTAATACAGCGCTAGAGAGCAATATTAATTTAAAATTTAGCATCTAATATAAATTGGCATATCACCTTCAAAATGGTATGGGGGAGGCCAGGGCATTATTTTACACTTTAGAGGACATAATGATTAATCTTGTAATTAGATAATGTATTTTAATTTTCCAAGTTTGAGCATATAGCAGCAGATGGAAATTAAATTTTTGTTAGTTAAATTGAATAGAAAGATCATGTCAAGATGCTCTCTAAAGAGTCATTAAAATTAAATTTTGCAGAACTATTAATATTTTGAAGTCCATATAAACATAAGTTAAATGATATAATGGCTCTTCTGATGATAATTTAATTGAAATGTTTCATCGGAAAGAAATAATGCAGATGTGGGCAGGATAACTATGAAGTTGAAGGTAATCATGCTTTTTGTAAAATAAATGTATTGTAAAACAAGTTTCCAAATCAGTAATATAGAAGTAATAGTTAATAAAGACTAAAAAAGGAGGAAGTAAAAAAAATAAGTTAAATGTTAATAAATCAAACTATATTATTACATTATTATTTAATTGACACTGAAAAGATCTGAGCTTTTAAACATGTCATTTATTTCCTTTATTGTGGTTTCATTAATATTGTAATTATGTATCAGAACAAGTGGCCTTACTCATTCTGGTTTGGGCTTGAGTAAATATTTTATAAATTAGGTATTAGGATGCTTTTGAAAGAACTAGGTCAATTAAAAGTTAGTAAAGCCAAAAGTCCAGATGGCACTGAATTCACCCAACTAAAATTAACTACTCTGGATTTGGCTCCTTCTCATTATTCAATTATTCATGTGATATATGTGAAAATCTGGCAAACTGAAAAACAGAAGATGACTTAGTTCTCCTAATTACAGACTTAGATAAAATAAATATCTTCATTTCCCCCCTAGGTATTTTAAATACAAATGATTCTATAATGAAAAATTTAACAATCAACAAAAAAATCATAAATAATTTAATTTTTTCCTTGAGTTAGTAATTCAAGTAGCCATTTATATAAAAATTAGTCATCTAATGGAGAAGTAACACTATATATAAAATAAAATATTTTTTTCAAATTTCAGAATATTATGGGGGTACAAATATTTTAGTTACATAAATTGCTTTTGTACATGTTTAATCAAACTTTTAAGTGTGTCCATCACCCAGATGGTGTGCACGGTACCCGTTAGAAGTGAATTAAATTTTAATGCTTAAAAAATAGAAACCTTAACAGAGGGAGAATTCTATTGTGCAGTGTAATAATTTTGGTAAATGGCATAAAAACAGACACTTAGACTAATGAATAGAAGAGAGAGCCCCAAAATAAATCCATTCATCTACAGCCAACTGGTTTTCAACAAAGGTGCCAGCCAAGAACACACACTGGAGAAAAGACAGTACCTTCAACAAATCCATGGGCTACTATTCAGCCATAAAAAACGAGGAGCACTCTATCATTTGTGACAAAAGAGATGAACCTGGAAGACATTATGTTAAGTGAAATAAACCAGGCACAGAAAGAGAGATACCACATGATCTCACTAATAGGTGGAATCTAAAATGTTGTTCTCATGAGAGTAGAGAGTAGATTAGTGGTTACAAGAGGATGGGGAGAGTTGGGAGATATGGGGCGATACTGGTTGACTGGTACAAAACACAGTTTCATAAGGGGAATAAATTCTGGAGTTTTACTGTGAAATAGGATGAACAGAGTTAGCAACATGTATCACATATTGTCAAATAGCTAGAAGAGAGGCATCTAAATGTTACTGGAAAGAAATAATAAATGTGTAAGATAATGGACATGCTAATTATCCTGGTTTGATCATTGCATAATGTATACCTGTATCAAAACATCACATTGTAACTCATACATGTGTAAAATTATTATGTCAAACCTAAACTAAATTGTCCTATACCAGCATATTATATGCAGTCACTTGCAATGAAATGTTTATTTTTGCATTGGTAGCAAGATTCAAGTGATACCATTTGAAAACAATGGTAACTGTAATTGTCCATAGCTTTCTATCCATTTTCTCATTGAAAACTTACAACCACCCTGTAAGGCAGCAATCCCCAATCCTCTTGGCACCAAGGGCCAGTTTCATGGAACAAAATCTTTCCTTGGACTGGGGGCAGGGGATGGTTTCGGGATGATTCAAGCACGCGACATGTATTGTGCAGTCACCTCTCTGCTAGTGCTCATCTGCATTTGCAGCCTCTCCGGTGCCGGCATCACCGCTCAGCTCCCCTCGGATCATCAGGCATCGGATTCTCACAAGGAGCCGCAACCTGGATCCCTCCCGTGGGTGTTTACAGTAGGGTCCGCGCTCCTGTGCGGATCTAATGGCGCCACTGATCTGGCGGAGACGAGCTTACTCGGTGATGCGAGGGGTGGAGAGTGGCTGTAGGAACAGGCGCAGCTTCCCTTGCTCCTCCTGCTGCGCCGCCTGGTCCCAGAGGGGCCACAGCCCGCGCCAGCCTGGTGCCGGTGCTGGGGACCGCGGCTGCAAAGCGCACACGGTTGCAGTCATCACTCACTGCTGTACAGACGGGAAAACTAAGGCATAGTCAGATTTGGATACTTGCCCGATGTGAAACAGTTTATAAATCAGTGTTGCCCAGTAAAAATATTTCATGAACCCAAAATGCCATCTTAGTGCCTGCGCAGCAGGGCAACATACTCTAAGTGGGAGGCAGTTGTGAGGTGGCACTGAGGCTGGAAAAAAGTATCTGAATTTAATAAACGAGGCATTTGGAGGGCACTGAAACATTCTGATGGTGGAATCAGGGTGCCTAAGGATATAAAGAAAGGAATGAAAAGAGTTTTAAAGAAAAGAAAACCATATGATTTTAATATTTATTTGTAATATGACCTAGAGAAAAACATATATTACCTCTTTAAGGTACTGGAATTCTTTATTGGATTAAAGACAAATCTGGGAGTGGAAAGTAGGTATAATTTTAGGAAAAATGACCATGACCTTGACCTAGTTGTTGTAAGAAGAAAGTCTGCAACATAACAATGTTCTTTGTAGTCTAGCTGAGTAGACCAGTTTGTTTTAAATTCCTTGTTCTATAGCTCACCTATTTTAGCAAAGATAATCAAGATTTATTGTGCAACAGGTACGTATACCATTAGAGGTTAAATAGATCAGGTCAGGATAAATTATTTACATAATAAGTGTTGCATCTAAAAGGTAGATGAGGTAATTCTTATGCATAAAATTCATAGAATATTTTTAGGGTATTTAAGTAAAAGATACTATTGTAAAATAATACATCATCTCAATCTTTACCATTGTTTAAATCTTATAGCTTGGCTTAACAATAAAAGTTACAATTGAGAGTACTAATGTCCCCTAAAATAAATTGTTTCCATGGCAACTCTATGGTCCTGAGGAGCATATATTCTTTAAATTCTTGAGTGTCTACTGAGTGCAAAATACTCTGTCTTAGATAGTGTGTTTTCTCACTTCGTAGATTTGGAAACCAAATCCTATTTATAGGGGCTTAGTTAAATGACATTGCTAAAGTCAAAAAGTGATAGATAAGAGCATGAATTAAAAATGAAAACATATATAATAAAAACGGTTTTAGGTTTTTTTTTAAATAAATGTACTATGATGAATGTACTATGATGAACTGAACTTCCTATTAAAAATATCTTTAAATATTCCCTAAAAACTAGAAAAATGTTACAAGTCAAATCTGGAGAAGTCTGGGCTATTAGTATTTATGCTCCCATGCCACTCTGTATGCACAAGTAGCCTTGCCCATAGATGCACTCAATACATGTTAGTGGGTAGAATGAAAATGCCATATTTTTATTCATACTAGTTAAGTTAATATAGTTGTGTGTTGGTATTTATACTGAAATTCAAAGTCCTGTTTTTCATTTTAATTATTTTTTTCAAAGTGTAGATTTTACTCATTAGTAATGCTAAGCTGTATACATCCCTCCTAAAAAGCTATGTATTTAGAAGCAGCTTCTGTCTTTTCATTTCCTTATATCTGTGCTTTTGAACAATAACAAAAAGACAAAAATAATGAACAAAGCTTCTATTTACAACAGAGCTGTGTATTGTTTCTCCATAAAAATAATTAAATGTTATACTAATGTCTTTCAAAATATGTTGAGCTGGCAAGAAAATTAGGATTTTTCAGAAGGAAAAATCTGAGAAAGCTTGAGCATAGGAACACAAACTGAAGACTAAAGTAAGCTTTTGCTTTGATGACATTTGTTGAACTCAGCAGAACTTGAACTTCAGTTTTTATGGTCTAACAGGTCTCTGGGGAAGGAGATAAAACAGGATGTATCCTTGTGGACAAGGAAATAGGAGACCCTATCTTTTCACATACACTCACCTGAACCTGAAACTGGCCTCAGTGATTTGCAGTCTCTGTTTAAAGGCAACCTAGAAATAATACCGCTTTTGGAGGGACATAAAACAGTTCTGTTTCTTGGAGTTTAGCACTAACTAAAAGAAAATCTCTCAAAAGCGGAAAAATGTAAGAGAATTATTTATTGGATTAAAAGTTTTTATTAATAAATTATAAAACATAACTAAACAATGGACCTATAATTAGGAGGGAAGAAAATTTAGTTAAACAACTCTAAGGTCCTTGAATTTTCAAAAGAAGAATACTAATGAAAGTTAGACTTTAATACATAATTATCTATGTTAAAATTTATATGCATTTATGTGTTAAAGTTTCTAAAGTTACAACTGAAAGATAGGACTATAACTTATAAATATACTAAATAAACAAAACAATAAAAAACAAAACAAGAAAGGAGAAGAAAAAGAGAGAAAATTGACAAAAATCAAAGGCAAAAACTAGGACAGTTGATATAACATATGACATATATGCACAAGAAAATTATGTTTATTTAAATATGTGCATATTTACAAACATACTTTTTAAAGATTCATGGGCTAATAAAAGAATAACAATAGAAATCTGAAGAATAAATCATAATAGAAACAAGAAAATATTTAGAATTGAACAATGTTATTTATCTCCCATTGTTGTATATAACAAAAGTAATTGTAAGTGTGAAATTTATTACACCAAATGCTTACATTAGAAACCCCCCAAAAGACTGAGAATTAGTTAGGTATAATCTGTAATAGAAGTGAGAAAGGATAAAACAAAAGTAAGGATGAAGAAAGAAAGAAACAAAAAAAATTAAAAAGTATAATACAGAGAATCAATAAAGACAAAAAGTGGTTCTTAGACACTTGGCAACAAAAGTGAAACTTTATACATTGTGTTAATATAATGTCAAAGTTAAAACCCTGTGTTTATTCTGCAGAAAGCTTTAGAAGAAAACGATAAAAGAAAAAAAAAAAAACCTTGTGTTTAAATGAACACAATTAACAGAGTGAAAAAGCAAACTATGAAATGGAAGAAAATATTTGCAAATCATATATCTGATAAAGCATTGGTATCCAGAATATGTAAAGAACTCCCACAACACAACAAAAACAAAAACGAACTACAAAAAATAAACAACTTGATTATTTAATGGACAAGGGACTTGAACAGACATTTCCCCCCAAAAAGTACACAAATAGCCAATAATCACACAAAAAGAGGCTAAATATCACTAGTCACTAATCATTAGGAAAATGGATATCAAAATCTAACACCCATTGGCATGTCTACTACCACAAAGCAAAGCAAAACAAAAAGTCAAAAAGCAAAAAATACCAAGTGTTTATGAGGATGTCAATAAATTGAAAACTTTGTGCTCTTCTGGTAAGAATGTAAAATGATGCAGTGCACTGTGGAAAACAGGATGTGGTTCCCTCAAAATTAAAAATATAATTATCATGTGATCTAACAATTCCATTTCTAGGTTTGGTCCCAAAAGAACTGAACATAGGGTCTCAAAGGAACATTTGTACATCTATGTTCATAGCAGCGTTATTCACAATATCCAAAAGGTGGAAGGAATTCAAGTGCTCATCAATAGATTAATGAGTAAGCAAAGTGTGGTATAAACATACAATGGACTGTTATTCAGCATTAAAAAGAATAAAAGTTTGGGCACGTGGTGCAACATGTGTGAATCTTGAGGACATTTTGCTAAGTGGAAAAAAGCCCACCAGAAAAGAAAAAAAACACTGCATGATTTTACTTACATGGGGCATGTAGTCAAAATCATATGCACAGGTATAATCGTGGTTGCCTGGGGTTGAATGGAAGGGTAATGGGGAGTTACTATTTAGTAAATTCAGAGTTTCGGTTTCACAAGATGAACAGATTTCTGAAAACGGTGGTGATAGTTACATAATATGTATGTACTTAATGGTATTTATGTGTTCACTTGAAAATGATTAAGATGGTAAATTTTACAATATGTGTATTTTACCACCATTTTTAAAAACTTAAAAAAATTAAAAGGGTGTGATCCAGGCACATATTCTTAGAGAATGTAATATTATTTTCTATAATTATAATAAAAATAATTTTAGAAGAAAGTTTCAAATGACTGATATTAAACTCATTATTCAAAATTTTTATTTTACAAAACTCATTGTATGTTTTTCTCTACACTGCACCATAAGATAATATACATGGTGTAGGAAAATTTTGCTTAAAATGGAATCACACTGCCAAATAATATTTTGAGGGAAAATCCATTTTTACTTTCCCAAATTATTTATATAAGAAGTTGCCCCATTTCACTTAAAAATAATTATTCTTATATTTCCTTTCACTCTAATTTATAATGTGGTAATCTGAAAATTAATTTTTCCTAGTTACAAAAACATAATTTGAATTTTCATAATAAAAATTAAATATAACTGTAAAATTAATCTAGTTGATTTTATTTTAATCTTCTAGTATAGTGGTTTTGAAAACTTTGATTACTAGGTTTACAGAAGTCCCTTTAGGAACTGCAGCTGAAAGACGTGAAGTTGGTAGCAGTGGCTGATCTCTAGATGTACATATATTCCTCCTTATTTGTTATTTTTATTTTTTAATATATTGGGACTCACCTTTTATGTTATTTTTGCTATTTTTTTAATAAAACTACTGTGCTGACTAAACTAGTTCCCTGTTTAAGATACCATTAAGTAAAAACTCCACAAAGGGAAGGGCTAATACGGAGGAGTAAAAACAGATTGAATGCAAAGCATTTTCAGTTAATTGCATGGAAAATTTTCTACTGTCTCCTGATTTTTGATTTACAAGTAAATCTGTTGACAACTCACATTCATATTTTTAGAATATTCCATCATATAGTATTACAGGCTTTCTGAGATTACTTTGTGATCAAGACTATAATTCAAGTACTAGTCAAGCTCAACAAAGTTAAAATACAATTTTTTTTTGTATTTTCAACTCTAACATATTTTTATGTATACCTAGAAATGCCTGCAATAGCATTCTGAATCAACCAAAATTCATTTCTGGAGAAAATATGTAAAATATCTAGCACAATGCCTGACATTTAATTACTTACTAAATGAGCTTCTTCAAAAACCAAGACCATCAGTTATGGCCAACTTAATGCAATATTGTCATCTGTCATATCTACGTATCATAACTTTCTCCCTTTGATACTGTTTACTCAGTCTTCCTCCCTTCTCCCAGGTTCTCCAACTCATTAACTACATAACTATTGAACAGCTCTCTTTAAAAATACCTAAAGCTTTCACCTTCTCACCCAAAGCTCCTTATTTCTTATCTTCTCCCTAAATCAGCATTACTTATTCTATACCTCTCTTTCTTTGAGTCATCCAAAATGCAGGAGGTAAGAAAAATTACATTTATAAATTAGCTTATGAAGCACTACAAAGCAGCTGTTTAATGTTCAACACAAACAATATAATTCAAGTCAATAAACACTGAATGAATAAATGCTGGTGTGTAATTGCTTTACCGTGGTAGAGGATTCCATAGTTTAAAGAAAGGATAGAAAGGAAAATAACCACTGTCCTTTTCCCTCACTTATCTTTATTCTCTTTGAAACTCGGTTTTGGATGCTAGATCCTGACTTGAACTCCTGACGACTTTCACTTTGTACCACGTATTTTCAGCTATCTTGTATTCTTTTTAATTTGGGGTTGGAGTCAGAATTCTAGCAAGAGTGCCAGTGAACTCAAACAGCAAGCACAAGGTCCCATGTATTAGTATCATAAATTTTTGTGTTTGAAAAGGTAGGACATTTATTTTAATCTCGATTATCAAGGAAGGCTTCATGGAAGACATAGCATTTAAACTTTGCCTTGAAAACTGACAAGGACTTTCATGTGTGAGAAATGTGAGAAAACCATTCAAGGCTAAGGGACAAACTTGAGCACAGATATGGATAAATGAAAGGGCAGAGAATGATGATGACAGATATATTAATCCTAGGGTGTGGAGTGAAAGGTAGAATGTAAGGAAGGACAGAATAAAATTTGAAAAAAACAGTAGTTGACAGCAGAGTATAATGATTAAGAATTTGAAGTCTGAAACTAAAAAGAATAAAAGTAAAATATAAAAAAACAACACTGGTTTTAAGATTCAAAGAATATTAAAAAGTATATCACGGAATGTGGAAAACAATATTAACAAAATGTCATATATTTTACAAGCTTAGTTGGTATGAAATAAAGTTTTTTATTCTGTGGAAAAGTTTATATCATCACAGTTTTATAAAAACAAAACAAAAACTTTATATAAAAAGAAGTTGATTTGATCCTCTAGGTTATATAAGAGTAAAAACCTGGTGACATCAAAGATAGAGAGATGGATAAATAGATTAGATAGATAGATTAATAGAGAATAGGTATATATTCTATACATAGAACATATATATACCTATATATCTATATATCTATATCTATATATATATATATATACACACACACACACACAGAGAGAGAGAAAGAGAGAAGGAGAGAGAAAGAGATAGAAGTTGGAACTAAAGAGAAAGTAGAGGGATAAAACAAATATAAAGTCTATTCCCACAGTAAAATTACTTTATAAAGATTAAAACCAAACAACACAACTTCTAAGTATTGACATCCATAGAGACATGTTGACCATATTTTCTTAACATAAATTCAAAGTATATGATGTCTCAATTGGACAAAATATTTAAAATCAAGATTATCCAGAAAAATCAAAAATATATGACAACTATATATCTAAGGTCACCTTGTAGATAAAAACATTTAATAGTGAAAGTATTTTTATGTTTAAGTAACTAAGCACATTTGAAGTGGTGCCAAGAGTTAATAGAAAATGATGATCATTTTTAAATTGTGTTATTGCAATGTTGAATATAATAATAGTTCCAAGAATTCTAATTTGGTTGAAAATTAGCTATAATTTAGAAATATTGTAAAAGGAGATATACATGTATTTCAACGAGCTAAAATAAATCTTGGAATGACATCAAAGCACAAAGAGAAGTCAAAATATAGAATTGCTAACAATACATTTATATGATCCCTAGAGGCATTTAAAAAAAAAGATACTTTATTCTTCCCCGTGATCGTCTAAATATATCTACTCTACCCTGGAGTGTTGAAACGAACAGAGCAGCCCTTCCTAAGTGTTCAGAGTACCTCAGTTGTGGATCCAGTTATATCGTAAGTTGTCTCTGTGCCTTGAAATAGGAAATGAAATAGATCTTAAGATGTGTTCTCAATATTCTCAGGCTTTCTTCTGAAAAGATTCTTCCCAAAGTTACTGAGAGCATTCATATAAAAGAAATACAAAGGTTTTAAAAAGAAGAACAAGATAAAATTTCTTAAATTATATTCCTGAAATACTGAGCCCAAATCTTAAATTAAATCTCATTTTGTATCATCAGATAATAGGAGATAACTAAGGATATGGGTGATATTTTGGGGGGAAATGTCATATTGTATTTGATGGGCTATTTCTTTCATAGTCTCTAATATTTAATTAGAAATCTTTGCCAACTTGTGGTTATAATAACCTAGTCTTGGAATATGTGGCTTATTGCTTGAGCAAAATTGTTATTCTATTCAATTTGAGTCTAAACATGCATTTTAAAATTCACCAATGAGTATCCTTGCAATAACTACCATTAATGTTATCGACCCCCAAATTTCCATTGCATAATAACTTTAAATTTAGAAATTACTTTTAACATGCATATTCTCATTTTAAGATGGGGGCAACAAACTACCAGTAATCTACAGAAATTTGAAAATAGAAAAGAAGTAAAAGTATAATTGGATTTCCAATTAGGGTGCTGTATGATTAAATGTGATGGATAACTCTGACTAATTACTTAAGTAGAGAATTGGTACCTCCAAGGTTTTGAGTCCTTTTCGAGAGTAGTAATCAGACCAACAACATTTGGTAGTGTTTTATTCTGATGCATTTATATCAAGTCAATAGGTAACAGGAAAGTAAAAGAAACAGGTAGCCTATATGAAGCAGGAGCGAAAAAGTGTCCCTTCTGTTGTGGAGGGTGGTGGAGAGAGCGGTGTAAATGTGGTAAAAATGGCAAAATGGATGCACCAAAACATTAATGGAAATTTATCTTTTTTATTAAGTAGGGAATGCTCTCTAAGTATACAGAACTACAATGGAAAACTCTGCAACCCATGTTTAACCTGGAAATTTAATATTTCTAGTGTAAAGCAGTTGTAGGGCATGATAAAGTCAAGAATTTAACCTAGAAAATGGTTGTTCAAGTAAAATGAGGGTTGGAAGTCACTAAAGATGAAAATGAAGATGAAATAAGAGACTAGTGCACGCTGTGTGTGGTCCAGATGGATGTTTGATACAGATCTAGATGATAAACATGACTCGACTGAGGAGGAATGTATAGGGGCAATTAACTCAGTCTTCGGTAAGTGTCATGAAATGATCCATAGGACAAAAGATTATAACGGTAAGGAGGGGACAGAGAGTATAATGCTATGTATGACTGTTTAAGCTTTAAAACAGCAGATGATTTCATTCAAAGACAAGAGGATATATTCAGATTGAGGTAATGATGACATGGTAGTGATATAAGGAAGTGAATTTAAGGTATGGAAGAATACGCTTTGTCTTCTTGATTTGGCTGCAGACAACATAGCTTCATTGGCGTGCAAGGTGCCAATTACAACACAAGGAAATAAGGATCATTGAGAAAAGAAGCTTACTCTGTGAGGAGTTTATTTACTGTAAAATTGGGTTCCAGAAGGCATGGGGAAAATGCCAGGTAGGCAGGACACTAAAGGGAAGTTGCTTGAAAATAGAAGCAGCATGCTAACATCTAAGATAACAGCACAGAAAAAAATAACTGGAGTAGCTTACATCTGATAATAGTAGGTCATGAGGGCTCTAGTGGCAATATGAAAGATGGAGTGCAAAGTATAGGCGTTGTAGGAAGAAACACCTACTAGGCCCTGTTTTAGAGACTAAATAAAAGATAATAAATAAAATAAAGTCACAGAAGGAATGTAATCAAAACAATAATAGAATCATTAAATATATGAATATATAAATGTTTCAACTCTAAACTGGAAGTAAAGAAAGGCACTGGAGAAAATTCTGATTTTGCAAGGCTAGGAAATTAGAAAGATAATAAGACAAAAATAGGAACATACAAGGTAAGGAGTAAGTTTTGGAATATAATGTATTCATGTTTTCATTTACTAAGCCTAGGGTACTGAGGAGATACCAGAGGAGATATCTACCAAATAATCTGAAATTTTATTCTGGCATTCAGAGAAAAGGTTGGAAATTAATCTGTATTCTTCAGAATCATCACTATAGAACTCTAGTTAATGTTATGTGAAATATATGATAACCTACAAAGAGAATACTAAGAAGACAAAAATGCCAAAGAACAAAACAGTAAGAGCAATGTGTATTTAAGATGTAGACAGAGGACAAAAAAGAAAGCTATGAAATGTTCGGAGAATTAGGAAGAGAACTAGAAATGATATAGACATTGGAAGGTGAGTATTAACCATGATCATATATAACAAAGTAGCAGAGTAATAATTAGAAATATTGATTAAACACTTTGTTACATGCATCCCTCCAAGTATGATATATATTTTATCTCAATACATCCTGTTCTAGCCAGCCAAACTCCAGCAAAAGCACCATGTACTTTCTTTTCCTTTCTGTTTGCATAAAGACAGCCTCCAGAAAGTTTGATTAAGTTGAGAGAGAGAAAGGTATGAGGAAATAAGACAAATAAATAAAGCAGATATTGGGAACTATGACTCCAGAAAAACTTTGAGTAGGATTATACAGCACCAGAAGCAAACAGATTAAAAATATAATAGGGTTTTATGGAATTAATATTGAAAAAAAACATAAACTCAGATCAATGAAAACAACAACAACAAAAACTAGAAAACTTTTAACTGTGTAAAACTTGAAAAGCTTTAACTATTTCACCCTTAAAACAGCCTTGCAACTTCCAAACTAAAATAAGCAAGAATTGGGCTGCAGAAGCGATGCTGTTCCCAAGGAGGAAACTCTACCTAGTGCCCACAGTGATGTGGCCACGCAGAGCAAGGGATAAGGAAAAATTCTGACTTCCATTTCCGTGTTTACCCACAGAGAATAGAGCCTAAGTCCGATGAAGGAATCTCCCCCATAGCTAAGGTAGGAAGTCTTCAGCACGTATAATATCTTTTTGGTCAATAACTGCTGTATATATTCTATTCTTCCCTCTCCCTACTTGAGAGATCTTATTGTGGTTATCATGTTTCCAGGCTAGAGAGATGTCTCTTTAGTTCATTGCCAGACGCCGAGGAAGAACCAATCCAGAACTGATAGAAAGAACTCTGCTGGGTACGGAGCTCTGGGGTGCAAGGGTTGCATGGAACTTTGGTTTATCTCTCATGGAGTGGGTTTGACTGTATTTTATGTTTAAAAAAGAGGTTAACTTTATATTTGATGTTTAGAAAGGTGAACTTTCACGGAAATTACCAACTGCTCACCAATCTCATCGCCTCTACTTTCAAAACACTGAGGCAGACAACATTTCCCAGCCTCCTATGTCATTAAAAGTAGGCAGGTGACAGTTTTAGCAAACGGAGGACACAAGGAATGGATGGACACCATTTCTGAGCTTGGTACACGATAACTTTTCATGAGTGATCCCCCAGTTTGAACCCCAGCCAACAGCTGGACACCAGCCCAGACGGTGGAGCCCTCAGCCAGTCGGGCCTCCAAGACTAAGGGGTTAGTCCCATCGCCCCACCTGTGCAGACCAGGAACGTGAACATGGGGTATTCTGAATGCCAAAACAGTTGACTCTGTCACTGAAACTTGGGGATTCTTATAATGTAACCTTAACTCAGACAGCCTTACAATCCAGTGAGGTAGATTCAATTATTAATTTCATTTTAGAGATGACAAGACCGAGGCCCTAAGACCTTGTGCTCAAGGTTACACTACTTGGTGTGCAGCAGAGTCAGAATTGAGCCCAGGAGACTAGCTGCAGATGCTGGTCTCTTGATTGCTATTCTATGAGAAAAAGTCATTGGGTTTGAACTAGAATAACTCAATGCTGACCATGGAAAGATTTATTTCAAGGTAGTAGTGAGGATAAATTATGATTTTTTTTATTGTGCCCCGTGTGAGGATTGAACTCACAACCTTCAAAAATCATGATTTTTTTTAAAGAGGTAGGTATCTTACTATGTTGCCCAGGCTGGTCTCAAACTCCTAGGATCAAGTGATCCTCCTGCCAAGCTGGGCCTTAAGTTGTAATTGTATACAGAGGATATGAAGATGAGATTTTAATGACTCCCTCACCTATGATTGGGAATCTTCATAAATTCTGACCACCTCAGTGATATAAAGCTTAAAGGTTGTGTACACCTGTGAGTCCTGTAAAATCTCAAATCCATTGCATCTCTCTAGATAAAAACCCATCAAGGATAATATTCACCCTGAACGTAAACTCTGAAAGAGTTGTTGGAATTATACAAAATGAGTTTGAATTCCCCAATTTAACTATTTTTTTATAACTGAGGTAACCAAATAAAAAAGTATGAAAAACTGCTAGTTTCTGTAATAGTTTCATTGCCATTTATTATGCAGAAATATGTATAAAATATCTTGCCTTCCAAAAAGCAATCACTCTCAGCAGCAGCTGGTCTCGGGGTCTTCTTGAGAAGAAGCAGGTCATGTAGCTGTTGCTATGACTCATTGCCAGAGGAAGCTAGTCCAAGTTTTTGGTACTCACCTCGAATCTCCAGAGTTCCCACTCTGTCCACAGATGGCCTAGCCTACAATGTCATGGTACAAACTGAAGTCATTAAGGAGAAAGTCCTTCAACTTTCTTTTCTCCGTCTCTCACGATGTCTGTAATAGATTCCACGGTCCCTCTTGCCTCAGGGAAAGTGGTGATGCCCTATTACTTTGCACACTATGTTTGAGACCAATTCCCTGCCCCATTTGCATGATTCCCTTTCATTTGAAGTTTCATTTGTATTCTCTCTCATGTATTAGTTTCCCAGTTCTTAACAAAAATCACATTTAATTACTGTTATTTTCCAAATATAGCATATATTTTTTCATACATCTATAGCTTTACTTGTGTTGTTTCCCTCATCTAAACTCCCTGTTCCTTACTTTTGCCTATTTAACTCATACTCATGCTGTGTAATTTCCCTGCTAGACTGAAAGCAAAATTTATGTGTAACCATAGCCAGTCCTGAGCATAAAGACTGGCACGTAAACGCTCAACATATAATTGCATGACTAAGTGCAAACACTCTTCAGAGGAAGGAGGGGAAGAAGATGTATCTTTCCTCTTTCTTTATATGGGTAAAAAATAAAGAATAAGAGAAGGTATGCTTAAACTGACTGCTTTAAGTTTAACTTTAATACTAGCCCAGACTTCCTTACATCTTGTGTATGTAATCAATACAGTAATTCCTGTCTTTGCACCTCTGCCTAAGAATCTCCTTTTTTTCATTTCCTACTGAGCTCCCATTTCCATTCTAATTCTATTTAGCTTTATCTGATATATTAAGTACTTTGGATGTGAAATTAGAATGCTAATTCCATTGTTTTACTCTTATTTCTATAAAAACTTACCTAAGACTCAGTAGCATGATTTGTTCCAATTTGTCTGTCACTTGGTTAGAGGAATTAGACTGGTGGGAGCAATTTATCTCAGGTATCCTTTATCCTAGAAAGTTCTTAACAAGTAGATGCTTACATACTGGCAGGAGCTGCCCATGTAACTCAACCTCCCAACCTGCGTCTCAGGATTGCACCTATAGGCTGAAGCTTCTCCTTGTGTCTGGTGATAAATGTGGGATTAGGGGAAAGTTTTGATAATTATAATGGACCCTTATCTTTTTTTTCTCTCTTGTTTGCAAAACAAGGACAAAGAGTAGATCAAAATTAAATCTTGTGCAAAGCTGTTTTGCCCAACTGACCCTTTAATTATGAAGCTAGGACATGCCCCTGACTGGTCCTTTTTCCCTAAAATGGTTACATCAGATGTAGGCCTATAAGTTTCATTCTATTTTTCACTCATTTTATTAAATGAGTAGCTTTAATTACTTATCTTAGTGAGTGAATGGAAGCTTAATAACAGGAAGAAATGAAACACTTTTTTGCTGACTGTGTAATAATGAAAAAGAAAAGATTATTAATTTCCTTCCTTTTTATCATCCTGCTTTTGCTTGCTCATCTTAATCTTTCAGACAGGCTAATCACGAGAGAACTCTAGGACACTCCTTGCACGTGCCTAGCTCACATATAGCACCGATCCACCCTTTAGGGTCTACACTCAGTCCATCTGGCTTCACATTCTCTCCCTGAAGCTTGGAGCACTTTATACCTCCTTATTTCTCTTGTCTTTTCCTTTTATGGATATTACGTCCTTCTTCTCTGGCACATCTTCTTCCCTTCACTGCCAGCATTTTTGGTTTTAATACTTCTTCCCTCTGTGCCTTCCTGAGTCATACCTCCTATCTCAATGGGTTTTGTTCTTTATATTCTGCTTCTCATATTAGAGGTACTACGTAATAGTTATCTTTGTATACCTGATACATCATTATGGGTCTATCACTTAGTAGGTGCCCTAAAAATAAATCAATAACTAAAAATTTGAAAATAGAATAAAGAATAAAAATAAATAGACATACACACACACACACACACACACGCACATTTATATATATGTTCTTAGCTGGGCATGGTGGCTCACGCCTGTAATCCTAGCACTCTGGGAGGCCAAGATGGGAGGATCACTTGAACTCAGGAGCTAGAGTGGTCTCGCCTAAGTAATACTAAAAATAGAAAAAAAATAGCTGAGTGCAGTGGGCAGACATCTGTAGTCTCAGCTACTGGGGAGGCTGAGGCAGGAGGACCGCTTGAGCCCAGGAGTTTGAGGTTGCTGTGAGCTAGGCTGACACCATGGCACACTAGCCCGTGCAACATAAGTGAGACTCTGTCTCAAAAAAAAGATTAAAGAAAAACCCATATATATATATATATATATATACATATATATATATATATATGTCCTCACTTAACATCATCGATAGGTTCTTAGAAACTTTTAAGAGACACTTTAAGAGAAACAATATATAAGGAAACCAATTTTACCATAGGGTAATTGATATTAACAAAAGTTAAGTTCCTATGTCATATTTCTGCTCACAAAAACATCACAAAACTTCTATATAAAAACTAAAAACACTTCTAATATTAAATACTGAAATAAATGTGATCTATTTACACACTTAAGGAAGATTAGTAACAAAAAATAAGGTTATTATTTTCCAATTGTTAGTGAGTCAGTGAGCAATGGAGGTGGCAGTGGTGGTGGGTTAAATCAAGAAATGTTTGCAAAGTGTACAAGCTGCACCTCCTCCCACCATGCAGTTCAAAAACAAACAATAATGAATACTAATATGGTAGGTTTGCTGAGTGCTTTCTTACTCCATCATTTATTGCCGTGCCTTTGTATGATTATCATACACTTTACAAATTTTTATTTTATAATAATTTGCATTCATTCATTCACTCATTCATTTTCCCACTCACTTTTTCCAGCTCAGGGTATCAGGTGGCAGGAGCCTATCCTGGCAGGTCCGTGCGCAAGACAGGAGCTGCCCTTGGGCAAGACACGTGTTCCCCTCAGGGTGCACTACACCCATGCCCATACCCCACTCGGGCCATGTGGACATGCCAACTCACCTGACGTGCATTTGGGGTGTGGCAGGAACCTGGAATGCCTGGAGAAAACCCACTTACATGTGTGGGGAACATGCAAACGCCACACAGACAGTGGCCCCGGCTGGGAATTGATTGAATTTTTTTCTCATTACATTATAATAAAACAACATTGAACAAAATACTATCTAAGGATCTGCTGTATATATATATATATATATATATATATATATATATATATATATATTGCCAGATTAAAGTTGAGTTTTATACATAAGTATCCATTTATCATAAGATTTATATGTTTATAAAAATAATAAATGGGCCGGGTGTGGTGACTTGTGCCTGTAATCCTAGCACTCTGGGAGGCCGAGGCGAGAGGATCGCTCAAGGTCAGGAGTTTAAAACCAGCCTGAGTAAGAGTGAGACCCAGTTTCTACTAAAAATAGAAAGAAATTAATTGGCCAACTAAAAATATATAGAAAAAATTAGCCAGGCATGGTGGCACATGCCTGTAGTCCCAGCTACTCGGAAGGCTGAGGCAGGAGGATTGCTTGAGCCCAGGAATTTGAGGTTGCTGTGAGCAAGGCTGATGCCACAGCACTCTAGCCAGGGCAACAGAATGAGACTCTGTCTCAAAAAAAAAAAAACAAAAAACATAAAAAATAAAAAATAAATGATCTTAATGTATTGTGAAATAGGGCCAGTTAGTTTAGTTAGGCAACACGACACTAGCATCTAATGGTCAAAATACTGAAGTTGGGTCAGCAGATATGGAGATATAAAGCAAAGCTATCTCTGCCATAAACCCAAATACCTAATGGCAAGCATCAGAGGTGGAAGGAAGTGATTACCACTATGTTTATTACCCTCAAGTTGAACAAATAATTGTAATTTGAATTAAGTTAAAAATAATATACCTCTCAAAGTACCTTTCACTTATGTGTCTAACACTCTCCAATAACTATTTATAAATCACACATAAAATAACAACTGAAGAAATACTTAAAGAGCAAAGTGTAAATTATAAGAATCTGATTTACATAAATAGATATGAGACTTCTATATATTTCAAAAAACTCACAATATGGTGGAATCAAGTACATGTAAGAAACTTTACCTCAAATATTAAAATTAGCCAAAGGCTCTCTTGATTAGGAAACAGTAAAAGCTTTTCAATTCCACTGGATTTATGTTTTGACTGGCTAAACAAATTAGTATATTATGTACTGATCACCAGTATGCATGAATTGATCTTCTATTATCTTGGCTTGAAATCATCATGATGTCAAAGAATCTACTCAATGCATTCTTATTTGAAAATGATTATGCTGCATGTTTTTATCTGAAGTTGATAGAACTAGTAATATTTAAGTATAGGTGATTTTTCCTTGATGGTATAAAGCCCTCACATCATTTGCAAAGAATATTGCTTGCTATACCAATAAGTAAATTTTGTTTAAAATATGGATGTTGTTCTTCATGTTACATGCAGGAAAAATTTAAGGCTTACAATTATTTGGTGGATTTTCTCTTAAATTAGTGAAATAATGATTTTTTAAGTGTTTAACTATTGAAATATATATATACATATATACACACATTTATGGGAAGGAGGGAGAGTAATATAACTAAGTTACATGAGGCATAAATATTTTTTAAATCAAGGATATTTCATATCCAAGCCTGGACAGACAATTTAAAAGTTATTGGCTCTAATTTTCTCAGTCTCAAATAATATTGGATATCAAAATAACTTGATTTTCAAATATAGCTGACATATTTAGTGTACAAATGAGGGCAATGGAGATGTTCATTAAGAATCACAAATTTACAAAAGAAGAAATAAAATCCCTTTAACTATTGCAATCTTCTCTTAATGAGTATGTTGTAGCAGTATGTTTTTTATCTTTATTTACCCAACTGAATGATAAAATAATAATAAATGATTTAATATTTAGCAGATAACAGATTAGTATGTACTTTAGAAGCATACTTGAAAGCATATGAAAAGTTTATATGAGGAATTTTTTCTCATCTGCATTAAGACTGGTTATTTCACAGCTCTCTGCAGTCAAATATTGTAACTCATGTCACTGAGATTACACAAGAAAGCAAGACAAACATGACAAGCATAACAGAATCCTGAGACAGCTGCATAATTACTGCAAGAAAAGCCTTCGGTTACACCTAAGATATTGTAAGAGAAAATCCCTTTGCAGTCTCATAGCTTGAATGCAAAAGAGTGCTAAGTGACAAATTCTTAACCTTTCTAGAAAAAATCTACAATTACACAAACTAAATTCCTCCAATAATAAATGAATTGTTAAAAATGCCAAATATACTATTGGACAAGCAGGCTTCTGGCATTAAAGACAGGAGCACTAGACAAACAATAAATAAATACAAATGACTGGTTTTTAACCATTGATAGATTAAGAACAATTAAAATTATATTAAACCTATTTCATAGTGCAAAACATAGAAAGAACATCAGACATTTGGAAAAAGTTGCTACTTCTAGTCAAACCATGTTTTTCATTATAATACAAGCTACCAACTTGCTTTGGTAAGTAGCAGAAAGAAAGATCATTTTCTAAGGCCTATAGTTATACAATATGTATGTTGTCTCAAAACTGGGACTAACAATGAGAAAGAGGACTTAAGTAAGAAAAAAGAGGTTAAAGATGAATAGGGTGAAAAGTAATGTGGTAGTTTCTAAAATTATTTACTATTGTAATTGGGAGATTGACATTACACATGCTCATCTCCGATACATAATGCTATGTTCCAGAAACTATGTTCTATGACTTCACCACAAGTCACTGAACACAGACATTTTTTTCCCTAAAAAATTCCTAAATATTAACAATAATAAACAAGAAGTTATCCTGGGGAAAAACTTAGCTATGATAAATCACTGAAAAATGCAGCACTTCCATTTTGTTTCTACAATATCATGACAAATATTTCTCTTGAAACATTTTCCTAAGTTTGATAAGTGTTCCTCCCTATTTATTTAAGGGAGAAAACTTATTTTAACACTTTTATCAATGATGTTCACTGCTACTAATTATCAAATATTTCTAAAATATCATTTGGAATGTCTTAAATAATATATATTAATGTTTATACAATATGTAGAAATATTTTGTAACCGCAAAGCATTATTATCTTGATAATATTTTGTTATAAATTCAGTGAAACAAATTACCTCTGACTAATTAGGGCTAAAAGAGATGAACAGAAGCAGAAAAAAGGTAGCAATATCGATGACTGAAAATTTTGCGGTATCTTGTAATCATTACGAGTCTGAGAAGGAATAAGATTTAAAAAAATTTGGAGCTCAATAATTAAAAATGTGATTTAGAAAGACATTTTAGGTGATGAAAACAAAAGGTTATAACATTAATAAATTTATATTTTTCAGTGTGCTTAGATTTTGAAATAAAATACTAAAAATTAAATAAAGTGCACCTCAGTAGAATAAATACAAGAAAGTCATAAACATCTAGCACTGAGGTTTGAAAGACTGATACTAAGGAAAAAGCTTGCATAAACTGTTGAGGGGAGTAAAATAAATTTTAAATTCTGTGTAATAAAAGAATAAATTCATTGCCTCTGGCAGTAAAAATTCTTAATTTAACTTCCTTAAAAATAATATTTAAATAAGTGACTTGTGGTTTTAAAAGGGAATGAAGCTCAGAAAAGTAAACTTATGGTAAGCAAGAGCTTAGCTGCTTTAAATTCCAGATGTGGTACATTACTGCCTGCACTGATGCTCACTTGAGTGGCAGAAAGTTAAAACCACAGTCTGCAACTGGCAGAAAGTTAAAACCACAGTCAGCAAACATTGAGAAATAATTAAGGAATACAGAGGTACCAAAAAGTGGTTAAGAAAAAGCTTAGCTCTACTTTTAAAAGTAGATATTAAAACTTCATACTGAAGATTTTGATATTGAGAGTTTGATATAAAGCTTCATGAAAATGTACAAATCAAAATTTTAAACTGATGGTTCATATGTAAGAAAACATTCACTGGGAACTGACATAAAGCCCTAGACCCCATAAGAAAGTTATCCTGATTTACTTGACAATACCAAAATAACTAGGCACACATCTATTCAGAACCCAGCTGTGTAAAATGCAAACAAGAGATAAACAAGAATAGTTCTTATGCTGATCTGACACTGTTTGTCATCTGCACTGCCCTCATGCAAAAGTATTTTTATCACTTCTGTATGTACATAAAAATTTTGACATGATTTATCATTTCCACATGTTAATCGATATCTAGTTTATACTGCATAAATGGATCCTATTACATAAAAAATTTAAAAACAAATAAAAACTGAACTATCTTATAAAATTCAACCCTGTACAAGTTCCCTGAAGGTCAAAGAACTTAATAAAAATAAAGCAACTTTTTCTTCATTGAAAAATATACATTCTCATAGAATTTTCTTGCCTGTACATAGTAACAACTGGAAAGCATTAATTTAGTTATCAAAATCTACTTTTATCTAGATTCATACACTAAATTTATTCTGTTAAAACAATAGCTTACTGATGACTCTTCATTATGCCTTTAACTTATGGAATATACGATAGAGTCTACTAAATTCTCTACAAAACGTTTGTTCTGTTCAACCTGAGCACACACATAGTTTGCAGTCAGATTTGACCAAGTGACTGATTTCCGCCATGAGTTGTAAACGAAAGTGATGTGTGCTCTTCTAATTTGGCCTGTGACACGAGCCTTCTGACATCAGCATGCTCTTTTCATCTCCCACTAACAGAAACAATATTAATCACCAGCCCATACATGGAAGCCACACACAGAAGACAGAAGATCACTCACACTGTTCTATTATATGGGAAAGAAATAATTAATATTTATATTTAACCATTAATTTTGGGGTCTATTACTTGCTGCAGGATCCTACCATAAGTAATAAACAGTGCTTGGCAGAAATTTGCATAATTTTAAGTAAAATCCATTTGTTATCAGAGCATCATTAGAATTTTCTTGATATGGTTGAGATTACTAATTCTATCTGTTCTTGCTTTTCAATAATACATTTCTTTTAATTATTAGTATATTTTATTACAATTTGTTTGGTTAATCTATTTAGAGTAAGACCAATTTACATCAACCCTATTTTGAACTATAATTTCCCAATGCCTAGATTTTAAAATACACATACATTTATGTTCACAAATACAGTATGAACATAAATGAACATATATGAACATGAATACAATGAACATATATGTCAAAGAAAAAATATGTGGATCTGTGTGGGTGTGAATTTCCTAAAAGAATTTACATGTGTAAAGCCTTCTCTTCTTTACCTCTTATTTCTTTTACTAGTGGAACGTGGGAATAAGTATAGTAGTTTGGTGCCAAAGGGCAAATTGCCTGACTAAGCAAGAATACTCAGGGCCATTGCTAAAGAAGTCATAATTGGCTGAACTGGTATATTGTATGGTAACCATAAACTAACTCTTCTTATCTCATCCTGACCATGCATCTGTCTCTTCTCACAATCCCTCCCCCCCATCTCGCTCCCTGTGTGGATTCCAATCCACCTGCTCTTCCTTCCATCTCTTCAGTGGGAACCGTGGCCAAGCTGGAATCAACGGCTCTCGGCACTCAGGCATGTCCGTCTGTTAGGATGTTACCAGGAAGACAGGGTTTCTGAAAGTAGGCTCCTTTTGTTTGCTTTCTTTTGTTTACATTTTTCACATTTCCTTTTTGGCAATACCTGACTGACTGGAAATATAGTCACCTTTCTATATATCTCAAAGGCAAGGCATGTTTTCATTATGATTTAGTTACATTACTGATTTCTCCACAGGCAGTTCATAGAAACAGATGATCCTTCCATGAATAAAAATATGAGATACAATAAATGCAGGCTTCCTGATTTAGCAAGACACTTAATGGAGGCTGTCATCCATCTGGGGATGTTTTAGTGTTAGGGGTTCTCCAGTGACGTGTTTCACTTTTTATTTTCATGCATCCATGTACCATGCATATATTTTTTAAACATTTATTTTAATTCATTTCTGCACATATTGTGGATATAAGGATGAAAAAACCTGTTCTTATCTTTAAGATACTCTTAAATGTATTCATTGATAATAGTAATAACTATTACCAAAGTGTTATTACCAACATGGTTAGATGCATATAGTATACCTAACCCCATGCTAACCGATTTGCACAAGGGATCTCATTTAATTCTTATAAGAACTAAAGTAGATTTCCCTCTATCATTTAGAGATGAGAAAAGAAAAGCACAAAAGTTTTTAAAACTATCTCCAGGTACACAGCTATTTAGTGGTAAACCTGTGATTCAAGCACAGCTAGTTTTCTGAAGTCCTTTTCCTGAAGTAAAAACATGAATTGTTAATGACCCCAAATGTAGTGGAATATCTGTTGTAGTGAGTAGTCAAATCTTTATTTTTTAAGATATCAAGATGGTGAAAGAACCAAAAGAAAGATAAAATTAATAGGATAAATGAAGCTTATGTACATTTTAATAGATAAATCAAATATGCATTACTAATTATCAAATTATTGCATCACATTCTAAAGGCAAACTTTTAAAATTTACATTATTTTTAGCGCTCCTTATGAAATGCTTGTAGGATTGAAAATGAGTTTAAAGTTGTATCTCCAAAATTATTTCCCAATGTAGAAATTACCTTAGCAACATCTATAGCAATTGATTACTAATGTCTACTTAAATATTTCCTGGGAAAATGGAGTTCAATTCCTCATAGCACAGTCTAATCTATATTGTGGGAGCTTTCTGAATTCTATATTGCTTTTGTCTAACTTCAACTTATTGATTTTAGTTCTATCTTCTGAACAGCACATAATTAATTTACTTACTGATCCTACTTAACAGCCCTTCAAATATTTATAAGGCTTCATAAAGACTCCTATAAGTTTTCTCACTTCCAGAATAACTCCTTAGTTGAGAAGTATTGTAACAAACTTAGCAAAATATCATAAGGGAACAAACCTCCCTCTTAAATTTTCACCTCACGTGTACACATATAAAGACACCCAGGTCTTTAAAGGAATTAAAATATACTTTTTAAAAAATAATAAAAAATTAAGGCTTATGGAAACTCAGGTTAAGTTCATATAATAAGGTCACTCTGTAGATGGGTAGAGAAGCCGATAAAACACTCAATTGTGTCCTCTGATTTACTTTCCCTTTGACATTTTAAAGAGTCCTGCCCAAACTATTTTCAAGGTATACTCTTGCCTATTTAACCATATGTTCAAAAATATGTGTAAGATTATTTCTTTTGATTTCTCCTATCATAACGTGGAACTTCTCAAGTTGACTAAATATGTGTCAAATATTAAAAAGGGAAATCAACATGAAAAATTTATAAAGATGACATTGTTTCTAATCCCATCACTATTTTCAGGCATTTTTGTATCATTTCTGCAGGGAGATCGGTGTATTTCTCCTCTTTTTTTTTTTTTTTTTTTTTTTTTTTTTTTTCAGCATATTATGGGGGTACAAATTTTAAGGTTTCAATAAATGCCCTTCCCCCCCCAAGTCTGAGTTTCCAGCATGACCATCCCCCAGATGGTGCACATCTCACTCATTATGTATGTATATACCCGCCCTCCTCCCCCCTCCCCCCTGCCCAATACCCTATTACTGTAGTACCTATGTGTCCACTTAGGTGCTGCTCGGTTAATACCAGTTTGCTGGTGAATATATGTGGTGCTTGTTTTTCCATTCTTGGGATACTTCACTTAGTAGTATGGGTTCCAGCTCTAACCAGGAAACTATAAGATGTGCTATATCACTGTTGTTTCTTAGAGCTGAATAGTACTCCATGGTATACATATACCACATTTTATTAATCCACTCTTG